>JASDQU010028368.1:18667-29206 GCA_032191745.1 Picea mariana
ATAAGAGGCTCTGTAAAAATTTGCAAGCTTTCCAGCTAAATTTTCTTAACCCTTAGCAGATAGCTCTTGGAGGAGATGTTCAACAGCAAGGAGGCTAGTATAAATGTTCAAGTGATATTCTTGTTGCTGAGAGTGGAAAGACTCAAGGGAAGAATAACTATGGCTTCTTTCTAAAGTCTTAGATGTTTTTTCAATCAAATTAAAGTCTATCAATTTATCATCACTAGGATTTTTCTGTTGATCAAAAAGAATTTGCTCTTCTACAGAATTTACAGTTGTTTTTTCATCAGTGTTCTTTGAAAAGAACTCAAATTTTTCTGTAGTAGATTTTCCAGAACTGAAAAGAGGATTACCTTTTGTATTTGAAGTTTGACCTTGAATCGTCTTCCCTTTCCTGAGAATTAATTCTGGATTGGACACTGGTGTGATCGATGATTCTTGGGGATTCTCCCTAGTACTGATCCTCTTAGGAGCCAGGATGAACTTGTGGAGTCACCAGATAGATGATTACAACCAACTGAAAATGTATAATCTTTGTCTATCATCAAAGATCAGCCCTATGTCGTATCCCAGGAGAGAAGAGCTTGAATTTCGTTTCCCCAGCAACGACGCCAATTTGTTATCACTCCAAGAAAATCCTTAGGGTTGTAGGCTAAGGATGCTAAGTAACTTAGAAATAATGGTTTTTATGTGTTTGGGACAATGGGGTCTTTAATGATTTATGTAAGAAACAACTCATCACACATCTAAAGATAGGGTGCTTTCAGGAAACAATAATCAGATCAAGTAATTGAAAGAGAGGATGGAGAACACTATTCTTGATTGCCAATACCAGTGAATGTAGGGCTTAATACAAGACAGAGAGAAATCCTTTAATTTCAAGTCTATGAGCTCAATAAAGAGATAACAGTCTTCGTGAACTAAAATAAACTGAAACAAAGTACAGAAAATGAAAGATGGACAATTCTGATATTGAAAATGAAAGGAAACTGAACTTTATTTCTGCAAAAAGAGTCTATACAGTAGCATAAAATATATCCTAGTTTGAACCCTTGTCTCTTAGCAAAAATAGGCATTTATAGCCTCTTACAATCAGTTTACAGAGCCTTAAAACATGGATCTGTGTTTAAAAATAGAAATTCAAATGTATCTAAATCAACTTGATAATAAAGGTTTAGCAACTAAACTATCATTCAGATTGTTTCTAATCTCAAAAATTCACCATCTATATCCTTCAGCTCCTGGGATCTGCGATGTAATGAAACATCGCAGGACACCTGTCTTGATAGTTGGATTTCTCCAACGTTTATGGTCGATTTTTGAGGAAGTTGTTTTGCATGTGATTCCCAAAATTCTCTCGAACCTCTGATGCTGAGTCCTTTGCATGCGATCTGATAGTCCCTTGATACCCTGGAACCTCTTTATAATCTGCAAAAATTGACCTGTTCTGTCCTTGGTTTCCAAAAATGCTTTTCCAGCTTTCAACAACTAACGGGCTTTATAATTCGCTAGTTAGCTGGTGAAAGTGTTTCCTTTCACCAGCTAACAGGTCATAAAATATCGCTTTGCGCTGGTGAAAGCCCTGCCTGCGCCCAAAACGAGTTTTCACCTTCAAAATTTTGATTCCATCAGAACTAAATGTGTCTCTGATTTCTCACCTTGCATATTAACAGCGACTTGAGCAAGCACCTTCAAATATGGATGGGATTTTTGCTTTTGTTTTTGTTTCAATCTTCTTATCTACCTTTTAAGGCGTTTGGAAAGACACCATAGACTATTGTAATCTTTGGTGAGTTTCTGCTTTCTTTTCTTCTCTTTAACACTTTCCTGAGCCAATCTCTCAAATGCAGCGTTGGTTTTGGCGAAGTTATCAGACAAATTCTTGTACCTTTCTTTGATTACCCGTTCCAAAACCTCTTGCTAAGCGATTACCTCTTTCAGATGCATGATTTTCTGAGTTTTCCTTAACTTAGAGATTTTTGATGTTTCTCCTTCCTCTGTATGAGTGAAGGTCTCATAATTCTGTGCAAACTCAGTTGACTGCTCAGGACTCTTAGTGGCAGGGCTATCCTCTTGTTTCTCTGGTTCTGATTCTGTGTAGGGCAGGTTTAATATGTTTGTTTTCTTCTCTGTATGTTGCTCTATGGGCTGTTCTTTAGTGGTTTCAAAGTTTAACCTTTTCTTTGACCTGTGAGATTTTACTCCATAGATTCTATCTTCTGAAGGTCCTGGCAGGGTCCTCCTCTTCCTTGAACTACTTTGAGGAGTTAACTATTTATTTGAACCTTTCCCCTGTTCATTTACAAGATGAGTCTATGTTTCAAAAGCCCCCCAAAATAGAAAATGTTGCCAGCTCCTTCCCTGCTATTTTAATTCCTCCTAAATGATCAATTTAATGAGGCCAAAGTGGCACAGAGTATTCTTCATGCTTAGGGGTTGAGCCCTGATCTTCTTGAAAACCTTAGTTAAACTCTTATGTAAGAAAAAAGGTAAATTGAGGAGAGTTTTGCCTGTGAAATGGTCCAGGAGCTTAAAATGATACATCATGAGTTTGTCATACCTTCCCTCCAAGGTAATGTAGAGTTGGATACCTCTAAACAGCTCCTGCCATTCATCCTCTAAATGTGAAACCAGCATGCTCTTTTTCCATGCATTGTGCCTGAACTCTTCCCTCAAATAAGCCCTAAAATTTAAGTTTTTGGTGGCAGTGGTTTTGAACCAACTTTGGCCTGATCTTGGTAGGCTAGTTGCTGCAACGATGGCAGCTTCATCTACTAAAATATCCAAGGACCCAACTCGGGCCTTATTCCCGTCGAAAGTTTTCGCAAAAGCTTCTGTTTTCGACTGGTGGCAACCATTTTGCAACCTCTCAATGAATTCAATACACCCTGCATTTGAGAAATGTTTCTCAACTTCGGGATGTGTCTGTAAAAAAGATAGGTTGTCCATCTCTTTTCTGAGTAGAGAACCACTCCATCTCCTCACCATTCTGTAGCTTGAAAACCCCAACAATTCTGTACATCAACCCCTGCAACTGTTGTTCGAGCCGAGGTTTTGCGCTGTTGAAAGCACTCAGGAGTCGACTTTGTTTTCTAACATTAGAAATTTTAACAAACCTTCATGAACAATGTGTGATATGGAAGCAATGATTTGATTTGATGTTGTCATCCCGGTAGTACAGCCTCTGAACCTGCGTTGCTGGATTCGAAATTGCCATTTCTGGCACCATGAGTGTGCAACATGCGTCACTGAACAAGATCCGCATCGTAATCCTATTTTGACGTGCAAACCTGAGTCTCCATCATTACCCACTTTCACCAGCGCATCATTTTGGATTTGCATGACGTGGGATGATCGTATCATCATTAGCTTTTAGAAATGTGGATAACATGCACGTGATTCCCGCTTTCTCCAGCCAACAGCCCGTGGAAAATGCTCCTTAGCTGTTGATACTTACCGCTTTCACCAGTGCATGATCCTGTGGAAAACCCCCTTTAGTTGTTGAAAGTCATCACTTTCACCAGCACGCGATCTCGTAAGAACTGCTCCGTAGCTGTGGAAAGTCTTCACTTTCATCAGCGCACAACCCACGACAATGTTTCTTTGGATATTTTGAAATTCAACACTTTCACCAGCGCACAGACCTATGAGAGATGCTCCTTAGCTGTTGAAATTCGCCACTTTCACCAACTAACACTCATCTTTTGAACACACGTTAGCTGTTGAAAGCAATTTATGAAAATTTTGAAAAGAAGACTTTTATGGGTCATCTTATTTCTAAGACAAAAACCAAAACCTAAGTTTTGCAGCTAGAAAAACTCAAAACTGAATTGAGAAAACTACCAATAGCCATGCTATCCATCAAAAAATGCAACCAAAGGGACGGGTTCATTTGGGGAGCTAACAGTAGGATGGTTTTAATTGTGATATGAAAGAACTAGAATAGTATGGAAGGAAGGATCGAGAATCCCCTTCATTTTGTACAAATCAATGTAATATATGCCCGAAAGGAGGTTGTTGAAGGTTGTTGAAACATTTTTTAAATTGTTGTTGAAAAAATATAGAAAAAGAGAATTTCTTTCGAGATTCTGAGACCGTGAAATTGTTCATTCTTCTTAAACTGAATAGATGTTGTGTTGTTATCTTTGTGTATGAATATGTATCCAAATATTTTTTTGAATGAGTTCTTAATATTGTTATAAGTTTCAAGTGTTCTGAGGATCACAGTGCAAGGAGTGCATAGTTCCAATGCAAGGTGTGTGGAGGCCAAACCATATATAGGTTCAGAAGCTCAGGAGACATAGTGCAAGTTTTCATAGAGAGAGTGCAAGGAGTGTGCCTACACTCAGAGCAATATAAAAATATCAAGGATATATCAGTGCAAGGAGTACACAGAGCCAAAAATTCGTTAAGTGTTGATAAAGCTCAAAAGAGAAGTGCAAAGTGTGTGTAGAAGTTCATTGCCTTAAAAATGAATGAAGCTTAGGAGGTATAATGAGTATAAGTTTCCAGGGAGGAACCACCAAGAGGATAATTTCATTATTTATGGTTGAACAGGACATATCTATTCGAGAGGAGTCGGAATCCCTCAAAATAGTTCGATCAGGATGAGTGTGGTTGCTAAGCCCTAAGTCCTTCGAGATTCACTGCTCTGGCAGTTTTGAGTTGTTCATTGCAAATCAGGCATGGAGCCTCCAAGCTCCAAAGTCCCAAAGTGAATCTCCACCATAGATCAGTGGGTGAGAATGAGTCGTTGGATCCCCAAGTGGTTCAACGATTCAGAACTTTGGGAGAATTTGGTCATTGTTGAGCAGAGTGGAGAATCTCCTGAAGCCCTAGAGTCCAGAGTGAACACGGACCATTGATATGAGAGAAAACGCCAACTGTTAGATATGTGGATTTTGGCACTTCCCTAGTTCGAAGTTTTTTGGTGAAAAGTTTTATGATGGTAAATCCTATGAAGTGGTGAAGACCCGGAGCACCGGAATAAATTCTTCCCATTTAAGTCTGAGGTCACATGCACGACTCTGCTTGACTAAGAGGGACCCTCACGAATACAAACTTTTGCGCAGTGTGGGAAAAAAAGGCATGTGGTAAGATTTTAAGGGTTCTGCAAGGACCCGCCAGCCACTTCGGCTCCTATTTAGTTTTATCATAGACTGGGAGGTTGTGCAAGCCCATAGGGGGGTTTGCATCAATAGTGTTTTCAACTTCCTTTTTTTATTTCAAAAAATTCTCACCCTTTTAGATTTAGATATAGATATGCATATGCACATAGGATGAAGGAAGCGGGGTGATGATAATTTCTTTGATTTTATAAGTAGATGTTAGGAATTATATTTTAACCCATAGGTTCCCCCAAAAACTATTATATTTTTGTCCATTTTATCAATGTGAAGTGGATGGAGCTGAAAGAAAAGAGTGGATAGACACTTTCCTATACTTATGGATTATCATGATATGCACAACAGGCATATGTGTTCCACCATAATTATCAGTCCATACCTACAGATGAGAACTTCATGAATGTTCACTTAGAAAGAGAGGCCCACGCATCTTATGACTATAAATTTCTTTAATATGTGACCAGAATTTACCAACCCCTCACCAAAATTCAAATAGAAATACTCAAGGAAGTCTAAGAGCCAATTCAATTCAGGGGAAACACCAGTTGTCAAATCAAAATATGGAATTAAGATGTAAAAGCAGAAAGTAGGACTGAAATAAAAAATCAAATTCATGAAAAAAGAGAAATAAACTAAGGGATCTAAAACTAAATTGGCAGTCATCAAAAAAGAAAGAAAACTGGCTAAAACAATAAGAAGAAAACCCAGCAGCAAGTAGTAAATCTGTTGCGGCAACAAAGAGAGTGTTTTCAGTGAAAAATCAAAAAATAATCCAAGGAAAATAATCAGACAATAAATGGAAACCATTTGATATCAAGCCCGACAGAAAAAACTCCCAGAGTTTTCAATCTGAAATGAGAAAAAAAACTAGATTATAAGAATTGATGATTTAAAATAAAATATTTGTGACACAATTCTCCAATCCAATTTCTTTCATTGAGGGAAACAAAACAGACTTCTGGGAACGTAGAAAAATGGGTTAGTGTAGATGCTCAGTCAAAATAAATTTTCAAAATCCAGTTTCATATAATATTCCATAAACCCAAATGCTCTCAAGATTTCTTGACATAAACAATTCCTTTCCAATTTTAAAAACATTGAATTTTCTAATAACAAAAATTACATTTCATATTTCTCACTCAAGTGCAATTTTCTCTTTGTTATAAAAGATCATCAATAACCACATAGATCCCAATAATTCAATCTAATAAATCAAAGAGGAAAATCACAGTTATGGAGGTCATTAAAATGAATCCAAATAACGACCAGATCATAAAAAATATGAGAGTAAATGAATGAGAATATATTTTTGATCAGTTATAGAGTTAGCGACAAAAATGTTGCAAAGGAATCTGAGTAACCAAGTTTAGATGAACACTTCCCTAAGTTTCCTTCATTTCAATAGGAAATATTCTAATTTGATGGCTGCACAAACCATTTTCTTGATCTGCATACAGAATAGAACGTTGTGATCAGCTCTCAAACAGTTCGATAAGAAGTCCTCCTCTCAAATGACTGAATTGTTAAAATGAAATTAATCCAAATAAAAAAGTAAGGATCGGAATAAAAACTAATACTAGGAAGGACATGCTAAGCTAAAATATACTTAAACTATGTTGGCTATCAAAAAACTGTGTGAAGGCCAGTGCAGTAATCAAGTATTCATTAGTTGTCCATTTAATCAAATATCATAGCCTTCTCCCTGAGATATGAGCAATATGTGCTTTCCCTCAAAATTCATTTTACCAAATGATTTTGGTGTCATTTAATTGTTGTGAGATTTGGATCTCTAGACACAATGTCTTGTTCTTGAAATCATAGTTAATCAAATTAAGCAAACAAAACCATAAAACTTCAATCTCATACATCTTTTGATGATATCAATCCACCAACAAACATTAGTTATAAAAATCAGATCGAAAACTCAATGAATTGGTAGTGCTAAGATCGAGTATTTGGTAAATCATTGGATTGGGGAATAAAAAGATGGGTTCCCAAGCAATTTTTTGAAAAATATATCAGCAAAATATTTCAATTACCATGCCATCTAGAATGTCAAAAATTTGTTTCCAGGAAGCATGAAAGACTATACTCGTCTACAGTATAAGAGAGGAAGCTTAGGTGAATAAAGGTACGATGTAAAAGGAAGACTCGTACTTAAAAACATCTATTGAACATAGCATAGGAAAATGGCAGCCAATGCCTAAAAATTAAAACTACAAGTGTTGACAGAAAATAACTAAAATGAAATAAAAAAAAATCAGCTAAGTTTATTATACAAAAGGTCTATGCAGAAAATTCATGTTGGTTGAAAGTGATCAAAGAAAAGATTGGATGAGAAAGAAAATATGTGGATAACTCCAAAACTGAGGAATAATAATCATCTAAGAAAATAGCACATATTTGGAGTGGCTTCACTTTTAGATGGGAAGAGTTTTAATACTTAGAATTTAGATTCAATGTGTTTAGGATATAAAAATCAGAACTTAAAAAGTATATCAACCAAGCAAACTTCTCCCATTAGAATCATGTAGATGTGAATATAGGACAAATATGAGTGTTCATTTTGATTACAAGAGGGAATGGATAGTGTCTTAATTTAAAATATCCCACTTGCAAGATGTCACGATGCATTGGAAACGATTTGACATGGTGATCATGCATAAAAATCAATGATTTGGAAATTACCCAACACATAGAAAAATTCGAGAATAAAATGAAGTAAATCTTCCACACATAAAAATTAAATTAAAAATCCATCCAAGGGAAAATTTAGTGGGAAATCCTTCTATGTCTTTCCATATTTGCTGCGAATTTATTTATTGATCATCCAACAGTAAATAAAAGAAAAAGAAAATAGAGAACTAATTCAAAAACTAGGAAGCAAAGATAAACTATGCAAAGGAAAGACACTAATTTATTCCATTCTACTCCTATCCTATGTTGATAATGGTTGAAAAATGACCTATGTAAATTCATAATGCTAATATAGCCATCCAAGTAATGTCAAGCCTGCAGACATATGTTCAAGACACAGGATTAGTGATAGAGCTTGGAATAAGAATCGAATAAAAGTAGGAAAAATTAAAGCATGATCAAATATATTCACCATATTAAATATGTAACAGTGATAAATTATGGGAAATTTATCTAAAAAGGATCTCTCCAACCATTCTTATATCCGATCATAAAATATTGCACTTCTCTCATAGAATTGATGGAAGGAGTTAGATGGAAAGTAGCGTGCCAAATGAGAATCATGCATAGATTTTATATAATTTGTGCTTGGTGAGAGAATATTTGTTCTAACAGATTTGTATATCCCTGAAGACAAACCAAAAGAATAAGGGCCTGATATAACCATCAGCAAAGAACTAAGTGTCACATTATCTTGGAAAGCCTCCCTGGACTTACACTTAAAGTAACCAACTACTTGAGATAGAATAGTAAGATCATATGATATGTATGGGTTAGGACTTACCATGTTATGAGAGATAATTTCAAAACAATGGTGGGATCCACTAGTATTGACAATATTGAACAAAGGGCTACTTGAACAAGGAGATTCACTATTTATCAAAAATGAAGAAGAAAAAGAAGAAGACATCCTTTGATACACATTTGTTACGGAATTCTCTTCATCCCATGAAAAAGGTTTATAAGTCTTGGTTATAATTAGTTCATGGGAAGAGGCAATATCCTATCTATCTTCCAAATGTGCATCACCACCATCAATTACTTTAAGAAGGTTCATCCCCATTGAATCTATTTGAGTCGTATGGTGGGTGGTTTCCTTCAAAATTAATCCATTAAAAAGATCAGGATATAAATAGAAATAAGTGGAAGAATTTAGAGAATGAAAAGCTTCTCTAGAACAAGAGATATTTTCAGAAGGTCACTCCATGAATGGTAGTTCCTCCTCTTTAAAAACATCGTTGGATGATTGTGAATTAGTGGGCTCCACATTAGGTGTGGTTTCATAATTAATACTTCCTTCCTCGAGGTGGTTTTCCTCTTCCAAGTTAAACATATATTGTTGAGATAAACGAGGTATGTCCTGCATGTTTATTTCTTCTCCCGGAGTGAATAGATCAGCGTGTTTGTTTTTGTCCTACACCATATGAGAATTTGAAATATCTTCCAAAGCATATTCATAGTTAGAAGAGAGTTAGAACAATAAGTTTCAATAAATGATCCGCTAGTAGTAGGAAAACATTATTGATCTATGTCAGTTATACGAGGAGAATTTGTAATAGCAAGACAATCCAAAATAAGAGGAGCTAATTCAAAATTATCCATGGGTGAGGAAGAATTGATTTCATGAGTGTCCATATTTTCTTCCTTAACAAAATTATCAGCATTCAAGTTTTTCCCCATAAATTCCTCTTCCATTCCTTGTGATGGAAAATATGAGATAGGATAATGAGATCCTGACATAACCATCGGTGTGACCCGAAGTGTCTCATTATCAGTGTGAAAACCCTCCTCTTGGGAAACTACAAAAAAATATGAACTTGGAATTTCAACACAAGAGGTCTCATTTTCATCACAATGAAGGTAAAGGGGAATGGAGTGGTGGGAGGATACATAGGTTTCTTCTGGAAAATAATTTTCTATCTGATTTATATCCCTGATAGTAAAGAAAGATCCAAATATATGAAGTTCAACCAAACCATTATCATTTTCAACATTTTCACTTAAATCTAAATCAGCATGTAAAGGAACATTAGAACATGATTTAGATTCTTCATCCATTGACCCATATGTTTTACTAGAAAGAAAAAAAAAACATGAAATCAAATCATTGTTAGAGGGCCTATCTTCCAAAGAAAATATATAGCAAAGATCGTTAAATATAATAACAAAATATTTAAGAAATTCATCCTCATTCTTCTTCAATTATGATATCTCTGTACACAAATTATCATAACAATAATTCTCAAAAGCATGCAAAAATTCATGCATAAATTATTCCCATGTGTGAATAGAGGTGGCCAGCAAAGTCTCGTACCAACTCTTGACCCGGCCTGCAAAAGTGAGAGTGAATAACCTACAAATGATATTTCTATCAGTAATATTGTGAGTGTTGAAATATTGTAACTGCAAAGAGTATTCTATTTATTATTGAGTTATTATTCATTAGATCAATCCCCTTTTGTGGATTGATCATGTCGGGCATTGTAACTGACCAAATCCCCTTTTATGGATTGTTCAAACCCTAAACATATTATGAAATTTGAGAAGTTGGCCCTGAGGCTAATTAACGTGGTTTTAACCACTAAGAAGACAAGTTCGCCATGCCCAGTGAAGAGACACCTTTTCAGCACCTTCCAGATTGTATAAATAAAGGAATCCAGTGCCTCATTTGATCACTTACTCATTCGCTCACTCAGTGCGCAAGTTTGGTAGGTGT
>JASDQU010028369.1:5781-20104 GCA_032191745.1 Picea mariana
TTTAATTTGAATTTTTAAATTCTTTAAATTTACAATATAACCCTAGTGATGGACGGGCCTATCATATAAGTCAAGTGCTTGCAAGTCCGTACGGTCGAGAGTAGAATGGGTAGGTCAAGATTCGGTGGTCGCAGGTTAAGAGTAGAATGGTTAGGTCGATCCTGGAATAGCATGCTCTCGGTGCCTGCTTGAGTCCATACAAGGCCTTTTTCAGCCTACAAACATGGGACTCCTTCCCACTGGTCTCAAAGCCCTGAGGTTGCTCTATGTACACTTCTTCCTCAATTATCCCATTGAGGAAAGTTGTCTTTACATCCATCTGATGTATCCTCCATCCCATAATGGAGACTAAAGACATCACTGCTCTAATGGAATTGTACTTGGCGACTGGAGTGGGTCTCCTCGTAGTCCACTCCCTCTTTGTAGGAGAACCCCCTTGCCACAAACCTCGCCTTGAACTTCTCAATGTTGCCATCTGTAGCATGCTTGATCTTGTAGAGCCGCTTGGAACTAACCATTGACTTCTCCTTCCGTCTTGGCACAATATCCCATACATCATTTTTCATGATGGAGGTGTGCTACACCATGGCATCCCACCATATCTGTAGGTCTGTTTCCTCCTGATAACTCGAAGGCTCGGAACATATGATGTTGCTCATCAATGCCTCGTAGTTCAGAAACTTCGGAGGTTTGCTCTCCCTGAATGCGCTTCTAGGAGCCTCAATGTACTCCTGAGCATCCGTCAATGTCCAATGGACCATCAAGGTCTCCTGACAAAACTGCAAGGAGCCAATGGCTCCTCCTCCCCACCTGAAGCTTGTTGCCCTAAACTAGAAATCGTTCGTGACCCAGGCTCAACCTTCGGAGTCTCTTGCTCCTCGTTCTCTGTCACTGGAATAGGCTCATGAGACTTCCTGCAAGCAAAGTCCTCGAACTTTATGGCTGTCTTCCTCTGATCTAGAATGAAGACCCTGTAGGCCTTTGAAGTCTCACTGTAACCTATGAACAAACCCTCCCTACTGGAGGGCTCCAACTTGGTCCTCTTCTCTATAGGTACATGAATATAAATTGGACAACCAAAAATGCGAAAATGACTCACCTCTGGTTTCACACCAGTGAATGCCTTCACTGGTGTCCTATCCTACAATATCCTGTGCGGACCAATGTTACTAAAACCAGACCAGTCCAACAAAACCGGTCGTTTGGACCAGTTTTGAGAGGAAAACGGGCAGGTCGGTGGACTAGAACCGCTTTTGGTCGATTTGGTACTGAATCGGCTATTTTCACAAAATCAATCGATTTCGTACAAAACTCGTACGACGCACCCAAAGCCATGGATTCCAAAAAAATTTAAGAAAAAAACAAATGTTTAATAGAAGGGGGACCTATTACCTAGCCCTAGCGTAATGGTAATGTTAAATTCTTAAAAGTAACATTCTCCTTTATCTTTCACTGTGACATTCTCCTTTATCTTTATTTTCATCCTTTTACTTAAATTTTTAACATTACCATTAATTGTTTCAAGATGTTTGAGAGTGGTTCCAAACTCATTGGACTTCATATGGAGAAAGTAGAATTTTAGGTCCCATTCAAAATTCAGTAGACTTAATAGTTTTCAGGATTTCAAGATTGGCAGGATTGCAACGTTTCCACTGGATTCTATCATGTATGAGGGTATGGAGCTAGCATTTAATCAAGAGCACCAAGCCCTCTATGTACCTCGATGTTGGTGACATTGATTATTGAACTCTTTTGTCATGACCCTAGTAAAAATGTACACTTCACTCAAGTAAAATCACTTATTAGGCATGTAAATATTTTTCTATCTTATTTTAATGCTTAGAGGGTGACACTGATAATGAGGATACTAATATAAGTAATGATCTTGAAGATATGTAGTTATTTGTTGTAGCGTCATTTTTTTTGGACTCTAAAGGCCATTTAAAACCTCGTTGTTGATGTATTTTGGTTCAAAGATGGATTGCACTCGGTGTTATTTTGGTTATATGCACTCTTACTTGCTATATAAATGAGAAACTTTGTATATTTGTGTATAAATGGTTTGGATTCATATGGATGCACATGAATATATATGGTTTTTTTTCAAAATTTGAATATTTTATGTAATTTTTGGTCGACCGATTTTTTACCGGTCCAGTTCGGTCTCGCATTTTTGGGGTTGACCAGTCTGATCTGGGTTCCAGTTCTAATAACATTGGTGCATACACCTATTCTAGATGTAGACTGTTGTGTTGCATGCCTTTACCCAAAGAAACATGGGCAAGTCCTGGTCATGAATCATGGCCTTAGCAACCCCTATGATGGATTGATTTTTTCTCTCTGCAATTCCATTTAGTTGTGGGTTGTACAGAACAGTGAGCTCCCTCTTGATCCCTGCCTCCTTGAAAAAACCTCAAACTCCTTAGAGGTATACTCACCCCCATTGTTCAATCTCAAGACTTTGATCTTCTTCCCAATCTGGTTCTCAACTAGGGCTTTGAACTCCTTGAACATGCTAAAGATCTCATCCTTGGTCTTTGAGAAGTTGATCCATGTATTGCGAAAGAAATCATCGATGAAGGAAACATAGTACATGCTTCCCATAACTAATGCTACTAACATCGATCCACAAACATCTGAATGCACTAGGTCTAGAATCTCCTTAGACCTATGCTCGCTGCTTGCGAAAGCAACCTTGGCATGCTTGCCAAGCGAGCACCCTCTGCATACACCTTGTTGCTTTGTACTGAAATCTGGAAGACCTGTGACTATCTCCCTCAGAATAGGCAATGCCTTATAATGTAGGTGCCCCATCCTCTTGTGCCACAACTCGCACAAGTTGTTTATGTTGTGAAATAGGGCTCGAACAGGTTCACCTTGCAACTTGTATAAATTGTCTTCCCTAACCTTGATCGTTTGTACTGCTTTTGGGCTAGATTCCTTCGGCCTGATAACAACCTGTTGGTTCTTGAACTCTGTTGCATAACCCTTATCCTCCATGACCGAAACTGAAAGCAAGTTTTTCACGAGACCCGGAACAAACAAAACATTGTCAAAGTCCAAAGAGTTACCTAACTGGAGTCCGAAGGGAATGGTACCTACTCCTACTAGGTACTTTGCATCATCACCAAGTTCAACACGAACTCCTGAGTCCTACTCTGTTAGACTTGAAAATAACTACCACGTTGATGTCATATGCCTAGATGCTTCACTGTCCACATACCAAGCATTCCTCAAAATCGTATTGGTAGAAAGGCAAGATACCATCAAGAAATCCTTCTCGAACTTGGAGGCAAACTCGCTCATTTGAGTTTTAGTTGAGGTTGCTACCTAATTCTACTATTATTTCCCTTTACCTTTCTTTTTGTTCGAACACTATGATGCATAATGTCCTTGCTTATGACATATGAAGCACTTGATTTTACTCAAGTCCTTCTTCCTTGTCTGTGAGGCTGAATCCTCACTGTTTCCCTTACCCTTGTTGGGTCCTTTACCTTTTCCCTTCCTCGACTAACCAATTAAGGCCAGGTTTTCATCACTACCCTTCTTGTTGGCCTTTGACTCCATCTGAGTCTCCTCCTAGATGTAGTCATCTCAAAGCCTTTGAAAGTCGAGAAGGTTTTCATGAGCACATATGCCTTTGACAAATGGATCCCGTGACGTTGGAAATCCATTCAATGCCATGTTTACCAACTCTGCATCGGCCACCTTCTCCCCAGCTATTGCAAGTTCATCACGAATCTACATGACCTTCATCAGGTACCTGGTAACAGTATCTAATCTAGATATCTCATTGGACCTAAGTTTGTTCCACATGATCATCTTCCTGTTAATGTTTTCACTCTTGTAGAGGCTTACCAGTGCATCGAACATCTCCTTAGCAGTCGTCTTCTCAGATATGTGAGGGATCAAGTGATCTTTAATGGCATCCATGGTAACGGCTTGGCTTTTACCTCCTCCTTGTTGTGAGTTGCCAACTACTGCGAATCGATCGATGGTGTCACCGCATCTTTCACGATATCCCAAAGATCATTCCCTTCCAACAAGAGAGTAACCCTAACCTTCCAATATAGAAAATTAGAGTTACCATCCAATCTGTCTTGAACCTGAGAGGCTAGTTGATGCCATCTTTAATCGAAGTTGTTTTGATACAATGTGAAATTTTCCAAACCCTAGGTGACTATTGTCCTCTGCTTCTTTATTAAATAAATCAGATCTTGAATTTACTCAATAACAGAAATAAAAATCTAGGCATGCATAAATCACACAAATGAATAGAAAATATAAACAGCAGAAGCAAAATAACTTTTCAAGTACACAAGAATTTATGTCCTTCAACTTAGTTTATCATTAATGATCAAAGCTTACAAGCACACCTCAAAACTGAAGTTTTCAGCCTGTTAGACACTAAGATCCGCACTACATCTTTTGTTGGTCACTCAGGTTTGCTAGATCTGCTAGTTGAACACTCAGATCTGCACTAGATTTGTCTGATGGTCACTCAGATCTGCACTAGATCTGCCTGTTCGACCTCAGATCTGCTCTAGACAAAACAGTTGTACAACAATGTTCGATCTAATCTGACCTTGGCTCCTCACCTGTGCTCTGAATCTACTCAAATGATCTCTCTTTGATCTTTTGAGTCTTCTCTTGGTGTACAAAGTGTTTCTTTACCCTCTACCTTGACTTGCCTTCATACTTTAGTTGAAACACTAATCTACCAAAAACCTAATCTCACTTTGAGATCTACAATTGAGATTAGTCTAAATCACTAATGCATTAAAAATGCATTTTATTAGACTCAACATCTAATTAAAAGACTTTCACTTAATAAATAAAGTGAATTACAAAATAGATTTGACTTGGATGCAATGTTGCACGAAGCGGGAGCGTTGTAACACACCCGACCGCTTAATGCTCTTTTAAGGGGTGGGGCATCATAATTTCGTTTGCCTTAACTATCTCAAATCCTAATTACGGGATTTCTATAATATCCTTCTCATCCAGAACTCTCCAACCTCTGCCTCCACGCTCAAATCTGAGCTCCAGACTGGCAGATACGCCCTTCCCGGTTCTTCCTGCGTTTAATATTCAAGGGCCATGTGGCACCCACATGGATCCACCTCACACATATTGTCTCCAAATTCCTACATCCACAGTGGAAGTCCATCCATCGTATGATCCCACGACTGGACTCAATCTTCGTCTAACACACAGGCCAGCGGGGAATTCGACGCTTTGGCGCTAAACGCATCTTTGCTATCTACACACGAGACCTCCCTGACTCCCGAAGTCCCGTAAGCTTGCCACGTGGCTCCGGCCTTTTGGCCTTTTGGTCTCTCTACAATACTACACCCCAAATCCTCTGGAGTCCCAGGAGTTCCGGTCACTTCACCAACCACTTTGTCTAGGCAGGCACGTACTAGGGGCTGACACGTAGAAGGGGCCGAGGGTAACACGTGTCACATGTCAATGGGTGTATAGGGTATGTGATACGCAGTCCCGGAGGAGTTCCGGTCACTTCACCAACCACTTTGTCTAGGCGGGCACGTACTAGGGGCTGACACGTAGAAGGGGCCAAGGGTGACACGTGTCACATATCAATGGGTGTATAGGGTATGTGATACGCACGAATCCAGCTGACACGTGGCACGTCAAACTTGGGTCCACGTCACCCTAGGTGACGTCACTGCGCCACGTCACTCCGCACTGATCGTCTTTCACGCCCTTCAATCTCGCGGCCAAGGCATGTCCACGTAACCCTTGGATCAACGGCCTCTGCTACTTCATAACTTCGACGTTCGAGGTTTCATGGTGTAAACTTCTCCTTTCTCCCAGAGTTGGTCAGCGTCGGGCTGACCACAGCCTGGATCTGACGGTTAGGAAGAGTCTCAAAGCGTCCTCGAATCGATGACTCTCGTCACTTCGGGCTTCGGCGTTTATCGACACACCACACCTCAAATCCTCTGGAGTGCCCAATCTCCGGACTAAAGGATCTAGCGCCACGCATCCCCTGTATATTGACGACTAAGAGGGATCCCGAAGGATCCGATGATCGACAGTCCTCATTACTTCGCGACTCCGACCTTCGGGGGTTTTGCAACGCAAACTCCTCTTTTCTCCCGGAGTTGGTCAGCATCGAGGTGACCACAACCTAGATCTGACGGTCCGAGGGTATCCACGTAACCCTAGAGATCTACGGCTCGTAACTTCCGCTCAAGGGTCCCTTGGGTCCCGTTGTTGGGCCATTCCTCGAGGCACGTCTGTCATCCCAAAACACTCCGATAAGAATACATGGCACATGCCTCAGGTCGTCGACGTCCCTTTACCTTGCCACGAGGTCGCCACACCTAGCAACACCGTCACTTGACACGTGGGCCCCCACGTGCTATCGACGTGACACACGCGTCCCCACAATCGAACGGTCGAGAGGGATCCCGAAGGATCCTTAGGTCCACGGTCCACATTACTTCACAACTCTAACCTTCAGAGGTTTTGGCTCTACTGCCACTCCATACTCCCAAAGCAGGACTTCGCCGAAGTACCGTGTACAGGTCCCTCCTCCTAAATGATCAAATGGTTGGCGGGGCTCCTAACGATCCCCCCCAAATCTATGGCTCTCCTTTACTTCGTAACTTTTGCATCCGGAGAGTTTGATGCTAAAACATCTCTATTCTCCCGAGCAGAACTTCGTCAAAGTCGTCTCAGTGTAGATCCAACGGTTGAGGGAACACCCGAACATTCTCGATCGATGGCTCGCGCTACTTCGCGATGAGGAGTTGGATCTCGATTTAGTCGGCAAGACACGTTCATCTAACAACTAGGTTAACCGCCCAACGTCGGTCGACCTTACAGGTAATCGTGACTCTCGGTCACCTTCGACTGATTGCAACTATTAGGGCCAACAATACTCTACGTCTCGGACTTCCGGAGCTCCGAAGCCAAAGGACTTAGCTCCCTTAGGCTTAGCATGGGGTTCCTAGACCTTGGTCACATGGGTCCTTCTAACTCTCGCGAGTTAAACACAACTTCTTCATCGTGGATTTGCTAAGAACTTGGGCATAATATCCCGATCGCAAGGCAAGGAGTCTAAAGGAGATATCCTCTTCAAACCCACAGGGTCAAATTGACGCAATGCTTTCTATCCCAGCCCTCCTACAGGTTTATGCCCCAAGACGCCTCGAAGGCTAAGCTGGGGCATATAGACGATCAATCAGAAGCATAAGTTCACAAGAAGACAAATGCATACACATAGCTTGACCAATCAATACAGAAACCATTTATAAACAGATAAATACATGCATTCATCCATTATTCCATTTCAATGCACAAAGTATGAAAACACTTATCAGAACCAGACGACGTGATGCGACTACTGAAAGGGGTGCCTGTTTCAACCCAACCATAGGCTCAGTCACTCCTAACAGATTTACCACTAGCCACCCCCGAGCTAGACCACTATGCTCTGAGATAAAATCCTTTCTTCCGGCTCAGCGACAGATAGGGACGGAGGTTACTCTCCTCCTCCCACAGGATCTTGGCAATGGGTTTCTCTATACCAAGCAAGGAGGCCTGCCTGAGTACTTCCTCAGTCACTCAGCACCCTCGTTTATCAACCTGTATCATAACCCTGCTAGCCACATCCTGCGACCAAAACACGTTCGTTTTTCCGTTCTTCTTCGAACTTGAAGTACTCCTTCCTTTCTTTCCTTCCTCAGCAAGATTGCGTGTGGCCCAAATTCCCAGTCTGTGGTCAGGTCTAAAATCCTTACAGATGGGCGCTCTGCCCGATCCCCTCATTAACTCTTGAGGAGGTCTTCCCACCTACCAGCGTGACTGTAATTCATTCCTGGGTCAAAGGACTGTTCTGGTCCTGAGCAATTAAATCCAGTAAGGTACTGGTTTGGTGGGGATTATCTCAACCATTCCTGGTTCCCCTCACCATCTCTTTCATAGCATCTATGGTATATCTTGGCAAACCCCCCTTTCAGCAGTTATGCAACACTTATCCATTTTCTCTTAATAACAGAAATTACATTCATTGACCTTTTATACAAAGGTTAATCAAATCAAACATTCACACATATCGAGTTTGCCATAGTCTCTTGGCCAAAATAGTTATATTTACAAACTGGGGGAAACATGGGTGTTACAATCCCATCCCCTTTAAAGGAACATCGCCCTCGATGTTCTATCTGTCAATGTGCTCTGTATATACAAAAGTAAACAAAAATGGATATGTCTGTCTCATGGCATCCTCCATTTCCCACGTAGCCTCATCTGGGCCAAAGTGTTTCCACTGCACCTTGACCTGTGCAATGGTTCGGTTCCTGAGTGAGGTTTCCTTCCTGTCTAGTATGCATTGAGGTTCTGGCAGGAATTCTCCCTCCGGTTCCACCTGAATCACAAACCAGTCAATTATATGATTAGAATCATGTACATATTTCTTCAATAATGAAACATGGAAAACATTATGTGCCTTCACTGTGGGAGGGAGTGCTAGCATATAGGCTACAGGTCCCACTCTATCTAAGATTTCAAAGGGTCCACAATACCGGGGTGCCAGCTTGGCACAAGCTCCCATTCTCAGGGAACTCTTCCTGGGTCTAATTCTGAGATAGACATGGTCTCTTGTCTTGAACTCTCTGGGAGTTCTCTTTCTATCGACGTAACTCTTATGTCTATCCTGAGCAGTTTTCAAATTTTGCTTAATCTGAATCACTTCTTGTTCCATTTCTTTCAGCATGTCAGGTCCGATTGTAATTCGATCCACTGGATTACTCCAGTTGATTGGAATCTTGCACTGTCTACCATAGAGGGCTTCAAAAGGGCTCATCTTCAATGACTCTTGATAACCGTTGTTGTAAGCAAATTCTATCAATGGTAGGTAGTCTTCCCACTTCTTAGGCTGATGCATTACATGCATCCTTAACATGTCTTTTAATATTTGGTTCACTCTTTCTGTCTGTCCATCCATTTAAGGGTGATAGGCTGTGCTAAACAACAATTTAGTCTCAAAACCAGCCATTAAGGATTTCCAAAAGCTTGAAGTAAATTTTGTGTCTCTGTTAGATATAATCTCCCTGGGCATGCCATGCAGTATGAATATCTCCTTCATGAAAATGTTGGCAATATCCATTGCCTTGCAAGTTGACTTGACCGAAAGGAAGTGAGCAGACTTGCTCAATTTGTCCACCACCACCATGATGGCATCATTCTACTTGGTCGATTTTGGTAATCTGGTGATGAAATCCATGGAGATGGTTTCCCATTTCCATTCTGGAATTGGTAGAGGCTTTAACAACCATGTTGGGTGCCGGTGTTCTGCCTTAACTTGTTGGCATTCTAGACACTTAGCTAGATAGTCAGCTATGATCCAGGCCAATAGAATTGTTTCCTAGTGGTTGTGATCATTTTCCGATAACCTGGATGACCGGTATATGGTCTCTTGTGTAGTTCATCCATTATGAACCTCTTCAAGTCGTCACAACTTGGAATATACAATTTGTTTCTGTAGGTCAGCAAGCCTTCATCAAGCATTTGATAGCTTTCATACTTTAGCCCTGTGGGCTCTTGCTTTAGGTATGACGTCACGGTCTTGAAAAATGCATTTGTTTCTTGTGCATTCCTGACTCTCTCCCTGACATTCATTTCACAGGTGCTTACCGCTACCAGGTGAATCATTTTCACACTTTTGCTAAGGGCATCGGCCACCCTATTTTCCTTTCCTTTGATGTGTTTGATTTCGAAATCAAACTCACTAAGAAGAGCCATCCACCTAACTTGTCTAGCATTGAGTTTTGGTTGATCAAACAGGTGCCTCAACCCACAGTGGTCTGTCATAAGTACAAATCTCTTACCCAAGAGGTAATGCCTCCACATTTTTAAAGCATGCACTATGGCAGCCAACTCTACATCATGGGTCACGTAATCGATTTCATGCTCATTCAATTTTTTGGATTCGTAGCAAATTACACGCCCTTCTTGCATAAGGACTCCTCTTAGTCCTTCCTTACAGGCGTCTGTACACACGAGGAAGTCATCATCGGGGTCTGCAATCTTTAGTACGAGTGCATGGGTTAGAAGGTATTTAAGTTCTTGAAATCTTTCTTAACATTCTATGTCCAAGTGAATTTAACCTTCTTTTTCTGAAGGGCAGTGATTGGACAACCAATCTTGGAAAATCCTTTTATGAACCTTCTATAGTATCCTGCTAAGCCCATAAAGGACCTGATATCAGATACATCCTTTGGGGTAGGTCATTCCATGATAGATCTGATCTTGTCATGGTCTACTGCCACTCCTTCAGAAATAACATGGCCTAAGTAATGTACTTGCTTCTGGAAAAAGTCACACTTGCTAAACTTAGCGTAGAGTTGATGTTTTCTTAGTACTTGAAGCACTAATTTAAGAGGTTCTTCATGTTCCTCTCTGTTCTTGGAGTATATTAAGATATCATCAATGAAAACCAATACAAATCTGTCTAGGAATCTGTTGAGTACATTATTCATCAAGCACATAAAAGTGGCGGGGGCATTGGTCAATCCAAATGGCACCACCACAAATTCATAGGGACCATACCTTGTCCTGAAGGTTGTTTTGTGGATGTCTTCATCCTTGATTCAGACTTGATGGTATCCAGACCTTAAGTCAATCTTTGAGAAAATGGAAGCACCACTTAATTGGTCAAACAAGTCATCGATTCTTGGTAAGAGGTTCTTGTTCTTTATGGTTGTCTTATTGAGTTGTCTATAGTCTATGGACAGTCGGAGTGTGCCATCTTTCTTTTTCACAAACAAAGCGGGTGCTCCCCATGGAGAAATGTTGGGTCGGATGTAGCCTTTGTCCATCATCTCCTTTCGCTGTAATTTGAGCTCAACTAGCTCTAGTGTACTCATCCTATAGGACGTTCTAGACACTGGCACTGCTCCTGGTGTAAGTTCTATGGAGAAGTCAATGTCTCTTCTCAGAGGTAGACCTGATACCTCTTCTGGAAACACGTCTTTGTACTCTCTTAATATAGGGTGGTCCTCTCGGTTTGGTTTGTCATCCTCAACAGATTCCAACACCTGTATTGCATATAGAGGACATCCATTTCTGCAATACTTTTTCATTTGAAGGGCTGATATTCGTCTCACTGAGACATGCCTATGAATCCCTTGAAGGGTTATTTTTCTCCCTTCTTCATTTTCACACTACAAAGTTTTATGGTAACAGTCCAACTTGGTTTTATAAGTGGCTCACCAATCCATACCAACCAACAAGTCATAAGATCCTAGGGGAAGTATATTAAGGGTCGCTTGGGTGGGCAATCCATCCATAATGAATTGGAAAGCTAGTATGACCTCTACAACTTTTCTTTTGGTTCCAATGGCTAGTTGTACCAACCATGGCTTAACATGTCTAATTGGTTGTAGTTTACACTTATCAACAGTCTAAGGGGCTACATAACTCAAATTTGAACCAGGGTCAATTAAAATAGAAACTAAAAGGTTGGCAATCATACTTTCCATCTCCAACACTGAGGCTTGGTGGTCGACTTGTTTATTATCCAAGGCTGCATAAATCCGTGGCATGCTCCTAGCCCATCATTGACTGTGATAGCTTCTTGGATGTTGTAGACTCTCCTACTGTTCGGTTGTCTGTGAGGACAATCCCTCAGCAGATGTTCTTCTCCACAACCCCAACATTTCGAGGGTTCTTTCTTTGGGTTATTCGTCTTTCCTGGGACTGCTCCAAAAGGTTTATTTCCACTCTAGGAGGGGAAATTTTGTTGATACACACTTCTAATAGGAAGGTTGATCCTAGAACCCTTCCCATATTTCTAAAATCTGAGGATTTAAACCCCTTCTTCTTGAAACCCGAACTACTCTTCTTATTCCAGTCCTCGCGAGGTTTTGTCTAACTCCCGAACTGTTCATAACAATACCTTGCCTTCCGGATAGTATCTTCTAAGGTCTTTGGCTCGTCAAACTCAATCCTATCCCTGTAGGTCTAAGGTAACCCACTAATAAATCGTTGCACTTTTACCTTTTCATCCTTTATGTAGGGTACATACCTCAACAGCTCAAGGAATTTATTGACATATTCCTCTATGGTGAGTTGTCCCAGCCTGAGTTCATAGAACTCCTTAGTCTTCCATCAAAGTATTTCTCTGACGAATACTTCTTCTTGAAGTGTTTCTCAAATTGTTTCCATGACAAGTCCTTCTCATGGATTCCTTTCACATTCCTAAGGTCTTCCACCGAATGGAAGCTTTTCCATTTAGGTTGAAGATGGTTATTCAAGCCTTCAAGTTTTCAAAGTAGTCATGGACTCTGAAGTACTTCTTTAAATCAAGTAGCCAAGCTTCTGCCTCTTCCCCTTTCTCAATCTCTCCATTGAAAGAGGGTGGTTTGGCTTTCTTGAACTCTTCAGGATCATGACTTTTGGAATGCTTTCGCTTCTTTCCTTTCCTTTGAGAATGTGAACTAGATTTGCTACTAGAAAATCCCTCGGAGTTGCCAGTTTCCTATCCAGACGACTCTCTCAATGAGTGTCTCCTGCCTCCAGGTTAGACTTTCTTCGAGGTACTCCTCCTAGTGTGGCCACCTATGGGACCACGTTTTCGTATCTCAGGTGGGCTTTGACTTCACTTCGTATGTTATCGGTCCACCTAACTGGATGCGGGTCCATGCTGCAGTTGCCTCTGTATATCGGATAAGCTCTGCAGCAAGACTGCATTAATTTCCGTTTGGTTTTCTTGCTCCTTTATCAATCTCTCGTTGTCGGCCTTGCAACCCTGTAATTTGGCCATGAGGCTCCTTACAGTTTCAGCCAGATTCGGAGGGGTTTCCATCGCCCTCCTTTCGTCAGATTCTTCGTCTCTATTGTGGGAGCCATCCCCCACTTCATGGCGCGTCACCATCCTTTATACTTGTAGTTTTCCCGCAATTTACTGATTGCCCTAGTGCTGACAAAATACTTACTGTTAGCCAAAAGTCTATTAGCTTTTGAACAACACACAGTTCATATTTCTTAAATACACACACACAGTAGAAAGTTTCATTCTTTTCTTTAGTAAAAGTTTAACCAGACTCTTTAGGAAAGAGGTAAGATAGGGTGTCACCCTTAAAAGTCCTTTAAATATGTTTTTTTTTTTTTTACGCACCTCTTCCATGAGCCCAAGCAAGCCAAGTGTTGTAACCATGCTCTGATACCAATTTGTAACACACTCAACCCCTTAATGCTCTTTTAAGGGGTGGGGCATCATAATTTTGTTTTCCTTAACTATCTCAAATCCTAATTCTGAGATTTCTATCACGTCCTTCTCGTCCAAAACTCTCCAACCTCTGCCTCCACGCTCAAATATGAGCTTTGAACTGTCAGATACGCCCTTCCCGGTTCTTCCGACATTTATTGGTCAAGGGCCATGTGGCACCCACATGGATCCACCCCACACGTATTGTCTCCAAATTCCTACATCCACGGTGGAAGTCCATCCACCGTCCGATCCCACAGCTAGACTCAATCTTCGTCTAACACACAGGCCAACAGGGAATTCGGCATTTCGACGATGAATGCCTCATTGTTATCTATGCACGAGACCTCCCAGAGTCCCGAAGTCCCGTAAGCTTGCCACGTGGCTGCGGCCTTCGGGCCTTTTGGTCTCTCTAAAATACTACACCCAGAATCCAGTCCCGAAGTCCTGGACTCCCGGAGTTCTGGTCACTTCACCAACCACATTGGCTAGGCGGCCACGTACTAGGGGCTGACACATATAAGGGGCCAGGGGTGACACGTGTCACATATCAATGGGTCTATAGCGTATGTGATATGCACAAATCCAGGTGACACATGGCACGTCAAACTTGGGTCCACGTCACCCTAGGTGATGTCACTGCGCCACATCACTTCGGACTGATCGTCTTTCATGCCCTTCGATCTTGCAGCCAAGGCATGTCCACGTAACCTTTGGATCAACAGCCTCCGCTACTTCGTAACTTCGACGTTCGGGGTTTCATGGTGTAAACTTCTCCTTTCTCCCGGAGTTGGTCAGCATCGGGCTGACCAAAGCCTGGCTCTGACGATTAGGAGGAGTCCCAAAGCGTCCTCCAATCGACGGCTCTTGTCACTTCGGGCTTCAGAGCTTATCGACACACCACACCTCAAATCCTCCAGAGTGCCCAATCTCCGGACTAAAGGATCTAGTGCCACGCGTCCCATATATATCGACGGTTAAGAGGGATCCCGAAGGATCCGAGGATCGACGGTCCTCATTACTTCGCGACTCCTGCCTTCGGGAGTTTTGTGAGGCAAACTCCTCTTTTTTCCCAGAGTTGGT
>JASDQU010028371.1:37234-52566 GCA_032191745.1 Picea mariana
TGTGGAGTAAGACCTCAAGGCTCTGTGCATGTATTTGATTGAACGAAGATAATAAAAGAGAAGACGAGTTGGTGGACATAGTCCCAGGGTGGGGGTGAACCACGTATATCCTGTATTGTGGTTGCTATGTACTTTATGGTTGTTCTATTGTCTATGTGATTGAATGCTTATTGTATTGATGTATTCTTAGAAGGATCTAATATGGTAGCTTAGTACTGAATAATGTGAATGAATTCTAGATCTGATCTATGTTGATATGCTTATTACTTGAATCTATTGGATCTGTATAGATACTACACTGATCTGTTGTTAGGGTTTAGCAGCATTGTAAACTAAGGATGAATATCAACAAACTGTAACTGATAAGTGATATGATAAAGTGTTACAATCACAGATATGTATCCCAACTAAGGTTGCAGACACTGGATTCCTACAACCACCCCTACCTCTACCATGGGTGAGACTTCATCTGCTTCATAGGTGTTCCCGAAAGGGTTGGTAGTTAGGGTTTTATTGGTGCGTTGTTGTAGCATTGAACTCTGGGTCTTCCCCTGTTCCAACAAATGGTTCCATTGTCAAGACCTAAAACTGTGATTGCTGGGAACTAAGGTAAAGAAAAAGAGAAAGGCCATATGCATAGATATTCTATTGAAGTTCACAGTATACGACCTGATATTGTGATTACTGGGAACTGAAGGAAAGAAACAAATATATGTGCGTAGATATGTTTCCTTAGTGCGCAGTATTATACTTGACTTGTAAAGCTCTATTCTAAAAAGAGAAGTCATATCTGAAGAAAAGAGGTAAGATCTCGAAGATTTGTGCTCTGGTAAAGGTAAGAATATTGAAAAGTTTTATATTTGGAAGATTTAAAGGTAAGAATATTTAAAAGTTTTAGATCTGGAAGCTTTAAAGGTAAGAATAGTGAAAATTTATAGATCTTGAAGCTTTGTGCTCTACTAGAAGTAAGATTAGTGGAATTTTTTGTTTCATGAGTATGGATCTAGGTATGCTTGATAAATGTTATCCTAGTTTGAAAACCAGGGCACATCTAGAAGAGAGAAGGTTTGATATGAGTAGATCTAATAGAAATAATGAAATATATGTTATTCCTATGCATAAAAATAATGTTTGGACTGACAAATGGATGCAAGATCCTAGAAATATTTTTTTGTAGGTTAGCTACTATGATCCTAGTGCGTAGTACAAGAAATGATGGGGATCATTTAAGAAAAAAAGAGGATTAACCCTTTGTTACATTTGCAGAAGACTAGGACATCTTGCTATAAGGAATGCCCTGGAAGAAGACCTAGTTGTCTTTGTTGTAAAGCTATGGATCATGAAGTTTTAGATTTACCTAGAATGATTACTAAGCTTGATAGAATGAATATGAGACATAAAATCCTTGAGGAAGGTCACGGAACTGAGGCCATGGAAGAACCCCAGACAGAATCAGATATTGTACTATTGCAAATGAGATAAACCCTAAGTTATTACAAATATATCAACTTATTAGAGATCTTCAAATAAAAAGAATGCATAGAAGCAAGAATATGAGACTTCGACATAGAATGTGTTCTGGATGAGGAAACACAGGTAAATATCATGACAAAAAGAACTTGGGAAGATTTAGGAAATCCTAATATGATTCCTTCATTAGGAGGAATAGGACTATTCAGGGGAAGACTCACTCAGGTATCTATGAGTGATCATGGAGCTTCGACAGAGGAAGTTTTCGAGGTTGTTAGATTCATTGAGAACAACGCCCCATTTACTATGTTATTAGGAAAAAGTTGGATTGAGAAAGATCAGACCAAAAGAAAAGAAGAGGAGGCTCGAGAACAGAAAAAGAAGGAATTAAAAGATTTCACGACTAGGAGGATAACACACTTGATTGAAGAATTGGAGAATAGAGTGAAGCTATTTAGAACCAAAAAATTGGATCATGAAGTTGAAAGAACACAGGAATATTCATAGATGAGTAGAGCACCTACCCCAGATAAAGAAGCAGTATTACTCTCTAGTCCTATGAAATAATATCAACAACATGAAGCTACTATGCTAAAAGAAGACAAGACTCAAAATGGGAAAAGGAATAACAAGACGAAGATCACCAAGAAGAAGGATAGAAAACTTAGTAAGAAGAGAGCAAAGACCGAAAAATTACAGAAGGGCCCAGATGAAACTTCATGAAAGGAAGACTTGTGAAATTGGAACTTCGTCGGGATATCAGAACAACACCCCATGGCACTTTTCCATGGTGAAGTGATATGACCGTTGGAAGAATTATAAATACTGGACTGATGTTCCAGAACGGTTAGAAAAAAAATTATGACCAGAAAGCTCTCCATTGGACCGTTGGGACCACGTCGAAATGGATAGAACTGCATTGATGGAAAACTTCTTATCCATTGGAGAGATCTGTTACATCATGTCTACTTAGTGCATCGACAATTGCACTGAGAACACTTTTGTGAATTGTATCAGAGCTAACAAGAGAACCCATTGCTACCACATTGTTATTAGTGAGATCGACACCAATTCTGTTGCTTTGAGAACTCATCCATCCACCCAAGTTTTCTGATCAAGAGCATGCATGTCGGACGAGCTTGATGTTGTGGAGAAGTAATTCAAGTAATTTTTAATTGATCTGATCGCCAAGAGAGTGATGTCTATAGGAGTTCAAGATTCATCGACACAAGGAGTGCAATCCTCTCCATCGACTGCTCATAGATCTGGACCATCCTGATCAGAAGCAGAAAAGAAAACCAAGCACAGAGGTGATCTAGCAAACACGAAGTTAATCCCAACCATATTACCTGACTACATTATGCCTCTGGCCGGCATGGTGAGTCGTGACAGTGTCTCGAGGGACTTGGATTACACCATGGTTACTGCATACCTCTCAAAGGGGATACGTGCAGTCAACATGCAACAAGATAAGATTGTGACGTTGAAGTTCAGCAACTTCAACCTAGGTGACTGTAAGAATTACAACATACTTTCTCCTTACAAGTATCTGACCAAGATGAAGGGGAAGAACTCAAAAATAATCCCCCAACAATTGACTATGAACCTCGTGTAGTCCACCCTCTTGAATGTAATGAAAATACCACACTTTGGAAGGTACCAGGAGGTTAACGAGTGTGTTAAGAGCCTTCTCTCATGTTACCATGGTGGCTATCTATGGCTATATATATGCATCATAGTCAATCCGATGCTAATCCATAGGATCACTGGGTTGAGCATGCAAGGACCTGACCCACAAGACTTCTACCCAGGAAAGGCTTCTGACCATGGCCTGGCATAGAGAATTAAGGACACTTCAACAGTGTAGAAAATGGAATGTGAGGCTACAAGGTAGCTACAGAATGGCACAGTGCACCTAGACTTCCAGTTGATCGTAGGAAAGCTAGCAAAGAAGAATCGACCTACACAAGTCACAATATTTGTTGTTGACCTAGCCGGGAAATGTGTAGAAGGACTCCAGATTAACTAGGCGAAGTACTTGGTCAACCAGCTAGAATTAGACTGTCGTGAAGCTCAATATCAAGGCTATGAGTTCCACTTTAGTTGGCTCCTGATCCTCATTGCATTTACCACTTGGGAAATGCCGAAAGGTACGACCTTCCCAGACATTGAGTCATTCAATCCGCTCACTTTGAAGTTCACCATGCTTTTGTACTCAAGTGATATGGGAAAACAATGGNTGAAGAGGGATATAAAAGTTGTCCCTCGCATGACGCTGAACACCCTGCATTAGTTCCGACCCCTCATAAAGTTTCATGCAGATAGACACTTCACTTATATCACCACGCCCGTAGATGAGCACAAAGAATAACTTCACTCGTACTACAAGTTCATAGAGGAGGACCTTGAAGAGATCAACAAAGACTAGTCTGCAGAAATCCTCATCCCCACAAACCCTGCAGAAATGTCAGAACCTGAACTAATCGGCATCCCTAAGAGCACTCATGAAGCAAAGAGTATTCCTGGATCTAGTAGAAGGAAGAAGACCGAGGAGGTCCAAATCTTGATCAACGCATCAGAAGGAACTACTTCAGTATCACCTGGATGAGGGGGTGAAGATGAGGTAGAAGAGACAAAGAGAAAATAAGACCAACAGAAGCAAGGTGAAGTAACACCACCTAGGGACCCCGCTGATGAGGATGATCCCTTGAAGAAAAGGTAGGTTTCTCCCACAAAACCCACTTCTCGAAAGAAATCTAGAGAAACCTTGAATAACATGCAGACTATGCTCATTGTAGATGACTTCAAATTTATCATCACAACTACAGCAGATGCCTCACAGGACATCTTGCAGAAACATGAAGCCAAGAAGGAGGATATGTATGATATAATTGAGGTTGAACTCAGAGGGGTACAGCAGGCCCTTCAATCCAACCACGCAATAACCACTACACTCCCACCACTAGAAGCACATGAGTTGAGATATGAGCCTGCCCAACTCCATAGACTAGATGATGCGACTGAAGCTCACCTTTTTTGCACACAGGAAGAAACCAAGCAAGCCACAAAGGCCCTAAAGAAAGTACAAAAGTAGTCATAGAGAAATGCAAAGTTGCACACTGTTGGCACAAGGGCAGACCCAGGGTTCAATGCTACAACAACGCACCAACAAAGCCCTAACTACTAGCCCTTTCGGAAACACTTGCAAAGAAGATGAAGTCTCACCCGAGGTAGAGGTAGGGGTGGTTGTAAGACTCAAGTGTTTGCAACCTTATCTAGAACACAGATTTATGATTGTACTACTTGATAAAGCACTTAGCACTGTTAATTCTACAAGATCTAATCATTAATCACTTCATTGATAAAAAAGGTCTTTATAGAATTCACGCTATTATAACGTAATTAAGCACTTAGCATCAATAGATAGGCCAGATCTATTAGATCAAGCACTAAGCACATTCACATGGATCATATCTAATATTCTCACATATCATTATCACTAAGAAAAAGCATATATATCTAATAATCTCAAATCACTTAGAAAAAGAAGACATAAAAACATTAAGATAAGCATAAAGAAAGACAACATAGAATTTACGTGGTTCACCCCCACCCTAGGGCTACGTCCACCAAATCTTCTTCTTTATTGTCTTCAGTCAATTGGTTACAAGAACAAAGCCATCAAAACCCTTACTCCGTACAGGACAAAAGATTTGTGCATCTCGCTAGATCCTTCTTCCTTGCGTTACAACACTAAGCCATCTATAGTCTCGCCCAAGGACTTGTACTCAACTCTACAAGTCTTACACAGAATGCACAAAGCCCTGATCACATAGATCCAACCCTTGTCACTTATCCTACATCACATAGATAAACTATTCGACTACTTCTTGCATTGCCTATCCTTCTATTTATACATACAAAATAGGCCTAAACATGGGTAAACCCATGGGCCGACATCCCATTCCCGTTACATATTCCCAAAAACCCAAAAAGGATCCAAAAGTGGGTTGATATCCAATGATATTTGCTTCGTCTTGTGCTCCTCCTTTGAAAGGCTGTCGAAGTCGCAAAATAGGTCAACATGACCAAGAAACTCCCAAAACTTGGTCAAGGGCCAATAGGCCCCCAACACTCACCTGTGACTCATCCTGAGTCACTCTGGTCTGCCTAGTTCTTCCTCAAACGCCTTGAGCTTGGCTCGAGCCACTTCAACTTGCATCTTTGTTGTGGCCTCTTATTTGATGAACTCCTAGATAACTGCGTTGTTCACTGGCCCTTCTAGGCACTGTTTTGTTGTGATGACGACCTGTTCTAGCTCTACTCCTTGGCTCTCGACTTTTGTAAACGACAGGCATGCCTTATCTTGTATCGGTTGGAGCCTTTGAGTTATTTCCATCACTTTTCTTTGGATCGTATGGATCTATTTTTAGGCTATGTGTTGCTCATGAGACCTCTTCATTTTGTCTATGGCCAATAGGGCCTTCAATTGCGCCTAAAGTGTGTCTACGTGCTACTTTGCTTCCTAGAGATGTTACTCCAGTGCCTGTAACTCGAGGTTCTCAATGAGGTTTTCATAGGTCTGAGCGTTGTGGTTACTCAACTTCTTTCACTCCAAGGCAAGAGCTTTTAATATGTCAATTGATTTGCGGGCAGTTGCTTCCCTTAGGTCTCTTACATATTGAGGGGTCTCGGGCACAGTGCGGAGCTCCAAGTTTGCTATGCACTGTTGGGGCTGCTGGATTACCTCATCAAGTTGTGCCACCTGCTATGGAACTCGCTCTTTGGTCTTTACTTTGACAATCGTCACAGAGTGAAGTGCTCTGTTGACCATTTCCTTAACTTCAAGTTTCTTAGCGAGAACCTGTTCCTTGCTTTGCTGTACCTGTGCTTTTTATTCATCCCATTTCTCTTGTAGAGCAATATTTTCCCATTCTGCAACAATGTGTTTATCCTCAAGGCCTTTTTGTACTTGTGCTAAAGCCTAGGTGTCTTGTTTTGTCTCTTCCCGAGCTCATCAAAGGAGAGATTCAACTGTATCAACGATGCGGTGTAGTTGAGCTAGATCATCGCCTAGTTTTGGTGTTTCCAATGACAGAGATGCAATGGAAACTATGTGATTGTACTATAGTGCTTGTTACACTCCTTGAAGTTCAACCTTGATCCTATTGAACACCTCCTCCTGCTTAGCTTCTTGCTTCTTTGCTATCTCCAGTGAAGCATCATTATTGAGGGCTGCTACAATAAAATCAAAGTCATCTGATGTGAGGGTAGTCTCAAATTTGGTCCTGGTGGCTTTCATTTTCTTTCGTGATGAGGGTTTCAGTGGGGAAACCTTTCTTTTATTTGAGGGATCTTCCTCATCTCTAGGCGGTGTAACCTCACCTTTCTTCTATTCAGTTTCTGTGCCATCTATCTCTGCACCATATCCTCCTTGATTTATTGAGATGGATCCAGTCTTCATGAATGTGATGTATAAATCCTATACCTCTTCGGTCTTATTTATCCTGCTAGGTCCAGGTGTATCATGCGTTGCTTATAGACTATCAATATCAGATATCTCCAGGGGGTCTGCTAGGATGAGGAGGTTCGCCAACCATTCCTTGGTGATTTCCTCCAAATCTTCCTCCATCAACTTGTAGTATGATTGCAGTTGTTGTTTGTGCTCATCAATGCGCGCTATGATATAGATGAAATTGAATTCCGCGTTGAATTTCATCAAGGGCCTGAACCTGTGGAGAGTGTTTGGGGTTATACGAGGCTCAGACTGGATAGTTGTCTTCAGCTGGTTGTAATATGTGTGGAACACAACATTTGACTACCATTTCTTATTCATGTCGTTCAAGTACCATAGTGTACTGAACTTCACGACCAGAGGTTCAAACGGCTCGATGTCTGGGAAGGTCACACCTTCCGGCATCACCCATGCGATGAAAATGACCAATATGAGAAGCCAACTGAAGTGGAACTTGCATCCTTGATCCTACGCTTCCCTGTAGTTGAGTTCCAACTAGTTTACCAGGTACTGTGCCCAATTCATCTGAAGTGCTTCTGTGCACTTCCCTACGAGGTTGACTATGAACCCCGTAACTTGGGTAGGTTGATTCTTTCGCACCAAATTTCCTATGATCAATTGGAAGGAGAGGTGCACTGCGCCGCACTTGACAGAATCTATCTTGTAGGCTCATGTGCCCTTCTCGACATTTCCATAAGTTTCCTTTGTCTTCTGGGTGAGAGCGTGATCCATGGTCTTTTCGGGGTAGAAATCATGTGGGTCAGGGCCTTGCATGCTTAGCCCTATGATCCGATTGATCAACATCAGATCCACTTTGATACGATGGTTCAACCATAAATATTCATTATGGTAGTAGGAAAACAACAACTTGATGCATGCATTTAGTTCCTGATTCCTTCCGAAGTGTGGGATCTTCGTGACATTGAGCAGTGTGGACTGCACGAGGTTATGGGTCCATGATTGAGGAATTATCTTTGAATTCTTTCCTTTTGTTCTAGTGAGGTACTTATGCGGGGTGAGCATGCTATAAACCTTCTTGTCATCGAGGTTGATGTTGCTAAACTTTAATGCTATGATCTTATCCTATTTTGTGCGCACTATACATATCCCCTTTGGGAGGTACGCAGTGACCAAAGTGTACTCAAAATCTCCAGGCACACTGTCTCGATTGATTGTGCTGCTCAGGGGTGGTAGATAGGTAGGTAAAATACTCGAAATCAGCTTGGCATTCATGAGATCATCTCTATGCTTAGTTCTCTTTTCATCTACTGGGCAGGATGGACCATCTCGAGTAGTGGATGGAGAGGCTGATAGTCCTCTCATCGAAGATGCTTGTAAACCTGTAGACATTCCTCTCTCCGACATGACTCTTTCAGTCATTAAGTTGAGAATAAATTTTGTTACTGATTCTTCAATTACGGTGAGCTCATTGGGCATACACACTAAGGATTAAAATTATCGGGGTCACAAGGATCTTAGATACGGTACTAGAACAAAAAACAATACAATAATGATCACTGTATACAATGCGCTGAGTCTGTGGGCTTCAAATTCTCAGTTAGCAAAATTGTTCTCCGTGCATGGTGCGACGGGATAAGTAGGTAACTCAACAATGGTTCGCTTGCAAGGGTTATGGGCCTCCATTAAATCTTGTTCGATCCATTATGGCATGGTATAACGGTCTAATGACGGACCTTTATTTCCTTTCTGCCCATTCGGAGCATTGATCGAATGGTTATAATATCCCCAATGGCTATATTGCTTTGCCATGGCGAAGTACCATGTGTCATTGTTCTGATATCCCAACAAAGCTCCAATTCTACAAATTTTCTTTCTATGAAGTTCTCTCTGGAATCTTCTATATATTTTCAATCTTATCCCTCTTTTTACTTAGCTTTCTAGCCTTATTTCTAGTGAGATTTGTCTCAGTATGTCTTTTTCCATTCTGATTCTTATCTTCTTTTAACATAGTCACTGCGCACTGTTGAGATTATTTTCTAGGATTCAAGGGTAATACCTCTTCTTTATCTAGAGTAATTACTTCAGTATTTTGTGGGTCTTCTAGTGTTCTTGTAGCTTCGACATCAGGGTCTCTAGTGTCAAACAGCTTCGATATGTTCTCTCGTTCTTCAATCAAGTATGCGATCCTTCTAGTCATGAAATATTTTAACTCTTGTTTCTTCTACTCCAAGACTTCTTCTTCTTTTTTTTTGGTCTAGATTGATCTCTGTCAATCCAAGGTTTTCCTATTAACATGGTAAATGGGGTGTTTTCTTCAAAAAATTTAATAATCTCAGCATCTTCCTTTGTCGAAGTTCCATTGACGGTCATAGGTATCAGGGTGAGTCTTCCACACAGGTTTACCACTTTTCCTCTGAATAACCCTATTCCTCCTAATGAAGGAATCATAGCAGGCCTTCCTATAACTTCCCAAGTTCTCTCTGTCGTGATATTCACCTATGTTTCCTCATCTAGGACACAGTCAATGTCGAAGTCTCCTATTCTTGATTCAATGCATTCTTTTCCTTTGAAGATTTCTAATAATCTGACATGTCGGTGGTCATTCAAGTTTTCTCTTATTTGTAGAAATATTTTCTCTAATTCTTCATGGGGTTCTGCTATAGCCTATGGAGCTACCTTAGGGTTTTATTGATTCATATTCATTCCTTCAAGCTTAGAAATAATTTTTGGGTAATCCAACACTTCATGGTCCATAGCTTTGCAACAAAGACAACTAGGTCTTCTCCCAAGGAATTGTTTAGCAATATATCTCAGTTTTCTGCAACTGTAACAGAGGGTTAATCCTCTCTTTCTTTTAAATGATCCCCAACATATACTGTATTGTTCACTAGGATCATAGGAGCTAACCTGCAATAAATTCTTTCTGGGATCCTACATCCATTCGTTAGTCCAAATATTCTTTCTATGCATAGGTATAACATATATTTCACTATTCTTATCATATCTACTCATATCAAACCTTGTTTCATCTATTAATGCCCTAGTTTTCAAACTGGGATAGACTCTATTAAACATACCTAGATCCATACTATAGAAACAAAAAATTCCACTTATCTTACATCTATAGAGCACAAAGCATTCATATCTAATTTTTTTTTCTATCTTTACCTTTATCAGAGCACAGAGCTTGCAGATCTTACCTTTTTTAACCAGAAATTCTCACTTTTACCTTTATTAGAGCACAAATATTTCAGATCTTTCTCTTTCCTTCATATCTGACCTCTTTTCTTCAGCATAGAGCTTTATAGATCAAGTAGAACATTGCAAACCCGAGCACAGAGCTTCCACAATTTCAGGATGAATCTTTGCACATAGCTTCTTCTTTCTTAATTCCCAACAATAACAGTTTCAATCCTTGCAATAGAACCATTTTTTGGCACAAGGGTAGACCCAGGGTTCAATGCTACAACAATGCACCAACAAATCCATAACTACCGACCCTTTCGACAACACCTGTGAAGCATATGAAGTCTCACCCGAGGTAGAGGCAAGGGTGGTTGCAAGACTCAGGTGTTTTCAACCTTAGCTACAACACAAATTTTTGATTGTACTACTTAATAAAGAAGTTAGCACCATTAGTTATACAAGATATAATCATTAATCACTTCGCTGATAAAATAGGGCTTCACGGCATTCACACTATTATAATGTACTTAAGAACTTAACATCAATATATAGGTCATATCTAGCATATCAGGCACTAAGCACATTCACATGGATCAGATCTAATATTCTCACATATCATTAGCACTAAGCATAAGAAGATCTATCCAATCATCTCAAAGAACTTAGCAAAAGAAGACATAAACACATTAAGATAAGAATAAAGCAAGACAACACAATGCTTACATGGTTCACACCCACCCTGGGGCTACATCCACCAACTCTTATTCTTTATTGTCTTCAACCAATTGGTTACAAACACAAAGCCATCAAAACCCTTACTCTGCACAAGACATAAGATCTATGCAACTCGCTAGATCCTTCTTCCTTGCGTTACAACACTAAGTCATCTATAGTCTCGCCCAAGGACTTGTACTCAGCTCTACAAGTCTTACATAGAATGCACAAAGCCTTGATCACATAGATCCAACCCTTGGCACTTAGCCTACATCTCATAGATATACTATTCGACTACTTCTTGCATTGCCTATCCTTCTATTTATACATACAAAATAGGCCTAAACATGGGTAAACCCATGGGTCAACATCCCATTCCCGTTACATATTCCAAGAAATCCAAAAAGGATCCAAAAGTGGGCCAAGATCCCATGATCTCCGCTTCATCTTTCACTCCTCCTTCAATAGCCTGTTGAACTCCCAAAATAGGTCAACATGACCAAGAAACTCCCAAAACTTGGTCAAGGGCCAACACACACTAAGAGAAGGCTGCCCTCCAAACTAAGTTTGAAGAAGAGAAAACAAAAATCCAGCAAGAGAAAGAGCAGTTGCTCACAACAAAGGTATGAGTAAAAGAAGCAGTCAACAGAGCACTTCACTCTATGACAGGCTTAGAGAAAAAAGAGGAAGACCCTGTGGAACATCAAGTAGAGTAGCTTGCGGAAGTTATCCAACAACTTCAACAAAGAATCACATACCTCGAGATATGAACAATGCCAAGTACACCACAAGATGTGCGAGATCAACGAGAAGCCACTGCCCAGAGTGCAGTCGAGAGGATCAGACCATTCACTTTGGAATGTAAACAACTAATTGCTTGTAGCACATAGAATTATGAGAGAATCACTAAATATACTGAGCTAAAGGTACTGGAGTGATAGCTCCAGGAGGCAAAGCAGCAAGAAACAATAGTACAAGCATAGTTGAAGATCCTGTCAGCATTTGAAAGGATGAAGCGATCCCAAGAACAATGCATTTCTCAACAATAGGTCCACACCATTTAGAGAAAAGTCATGGAAGTGACTCAAAGGATCCAACCAGTCTAGGACGAAGCTTTCCAACTATTTGAGGAGATTCAAGACCAAGGCACAGAGTTGGAACAAGTAGTTGCTACAGTCGAACAACGTTTAGAGGGACTTGTCAAAAAAGAAGTCATCCAAGATTTCATTGAGAAGAAGGCCCTGGCACAGAAACAAGTCGAAGCATATTGAGCCAAGCTCAAGGATTTTGAAACACAACTACCCAAACCAGAGTGACTCGGGATGAGTCACAGGTGAGTGTTGGTGGTCCGTTGGCCCTTGACCAAGTTTGAGGATCCTTGGTCCTGTTTGATCTACTTTTGGGACTTTGACAGGCTGTCGAAGATAGAGTGCAAGTCGAAGCATGGATCACAGGATCTCGACTCCTTTTTAGGGATTTTTGGGTTTTGGTCTTATGTAATGGGAATGGGGATGTCGGCCCATGGGTTTACCCATGTTTAGGCCTATTTTGTAATGTATAAATAGAATTCTAGGTGATGTAGGAAGTATTTAGTTAGTTATTAAGTTTGATATATGTGATTGAAGGAGGGACAAGTATGTGATGCTAAGTGCTAAGTGTTCATTGCTAAGTGCAATTGGTAATTGTAATTGCTTTATGCATACTATGTGAGGCTTGCAGAGCTAAGTGCAAGTGATTGTAGGAGACTATGGAAGGCTTTGTGCTATAATTCGAGGAAGGAGGATCTAGCAAGGTGCACAGATATCCTATCCTATGCGGAGTAAGACATCAAGGCTCTGTGCATGTAGCTGATTGATTGAAGATAATAAAAGAGAAGGCAAGTTGGTGGATGTATCCCCAGGGTGGGTATGAACCACGTATATCCTGTATTGTGGTTGCTATGTGCTTTATGGTTGTTTTATTGTCTATGTGATTGAATGATTAGTGAATTGATATATGCTTAGAAGGATATAATATGGTAGCTTAGTACTAAATAATGTGAATGAATGCTAGATCTGATCTATGTTGATATTCTTATTACTTGAATCTATTGGATCTGTATAGATACTGCGTTGCTTTGTTGTTAGGGTTTAGTTGCATTGTAAACCAAGGTTGAATATTAATAAAATGTGACTGCTAAATGATATGATAAAGTGTTACAATCACAGATCTGTGTCCCAACTAAGGTTGCAGACACTGGATTCCTTCAACCACCCCTACCTCTACCTCAGGCGAGAATTCATCTGCTTAGCAGTTTTTGCCGAAAGGTCTGGCAGTTAGGGTTTTGTTGGTTCACTATTGTAGCATTGAACCCTGGGTTTGTCCCTGTGCCAACACTAACTGCAACTCTTGGAACACCTTTTCCAATTGAGTGACTTTCTCTTTGAATTGTGTGCTCCACTTTACTAGTGTTTCCACACTTTGCGTTGCAATGTGCTCTACCAGCACTGTGCTGCATTATGCATGTATTTGATCGATTTTCCTCTTCTTTACTTGTATATTTTCGATCATCCCCTCTGCTTCATGTTGTAGTGGCTCTAGCTGAGCCTGTCTTGCTTATTTGTCTGCTTGGTAAGTCTTCAGCTTTTCCTGTAGGTTCTTCATATCCTGCGCACTCCTCATCCTCTCTAATATGGCCATTTCCTTCTGTTGTTGCTTTAATTCTTGAATGTTGGTCATTATCTTCACCTGCTTCTAGTCCAATTGTTTTATTTTCTCATATTCTTCCATGTTGGTCCACAGTTGAGCAGTCTTATCATAGAATTCTTCCACAACCTTAGCATCCTACGCAATATTGTTGATGTGCGCATTATCCTCCTTTTCTCTTTTCTCTCTAACTTTGGGAGGTGTAGTGGGAGTCAATTTCTCCATGAGATCTGTGATCTCTTGTTGGTATCTCTCCATGAGCTGAACAATTCTCTGAAAATTTCCTTCCTATGTGTCTTCTGGCTCCTACACGCAGTCTAGGATGTTGTTATAAACTTTTTTCAGTCCCTTCTCTAACTTGGTTGTGCATTTATTCTCCTCCTATTTATCCAAATTCAACTAGTCACAGGTAATTTGTAACACCTCTACAACCTCCCTACCAACTTCCAAGTTGGTAGCATCTGTGCGGGCTCTTGATTGGACTTCTTGCATCACATTTTCTTGTAGTTCGTATAACACCTTTGTAGGTATATGTTCCATAACCAAATCAATTTTATCTATTTCCCCAACTTTTTGCTGTGTTGTCTCCTCATCAAATCACATAATATGTTGTGTGACATTGAAGGTGTCACTTCCCTGCACCACTATCAGAATTGTTTCATCTTGTTCCCATTGTGCACGTTCTTGTTGTGTCTTCTTTGTCTGTTGCGTTGTGGTAATTTCAATCCTTTATAGATTATCATGGAGTTCCACCAATTTATCCATGATCTCTTGTCTATTCACCTCTGTTGTGTAGACGACATCTTCTCCCATGTCTTGGAATTTGTTTGCCACTAGCTCGACATCGTCCTCTGTAATTGTGAGTACTAGAGTATTCTCCTAGTATTTCATTTTCTTTCAGGTTTCCTCCTCCTGTGTATAATTTCTCTTCACCTGTGAGGGTTGTTCCCTAGTATTATTCTTATGTGCCTCCTCCTCTTCGGGCTGAGATGATTCTCTATTCTTTTCATCGCCTTGTACTTCCTCCCTTGACATTGTTTCTTTCTTCATGGGATTTTTCATTGTTGTGTTGCTTCCTGACAGTTGAGCGTTCTCTACAACCTTTCTGGTGTTGTCAGTTGGTCTAATTTTATTTTTCGATGTCCTCTACTTTCTCCTTGATTTTTTTTCTTTCTTTGTTGTTGTCACCTTCCACTATGTGGGCCAATCTTTGATAATCTAGTCGACCTCTTCCCTTGATACGCAATACTACTTTTCCAACCATTTTTTCTTCAGGTCCATTGTGTCCTGGATACACATGTGATGTTTGGATTCCTTAAACCTGGAAATCCATTCGTTCTCCTAGACCACCTCAACAAAAATCCTCCATACATTTTTCATTCTTTTTTGTATCTCTTATAGAACCATGGAAAACACTGCACTATTTTCTCGTTGATTCTTAGTATCATTGGCTTGCTATAGGGTTTCTTATCTTGTTGTGTATCACTTCCCCTTCCTGTCTAGAAAAGAAGAGAACTTTGGTTCCTACCAATCTACCAAAGTGATGAGGATGAGGAGCTAGGAATAATGGAACTCAGTGCCATTGTCCTATGCATCCCAGAAGACAATCAAAAATTGGTTTAACAGGTATGGTGACCAGCTAAACATTACCTCTTTTGCACAATCCACAACTACTGCTATGATTCATGTTGGGGCCTCTTATTTCCTACACTTCCTCAACAATTTTCAAGCCATTATCTTTATGGAGAAACTCTTCATGGCATCGTTGATATGTTTGATGATGATACCCATGTTCCCCATG
>JASDQU010028372.1:0-20763 GCA_032191745.1 Picea mariana
ACCATAGGCATAGCGACTACCAGTGGATTTACCACTAGCCACCCCCGAGCTGAGACCACGATGCTGTGAAACTGCATCTCTATTCGCCAGTGACCAGGAGTGAAGGTTGCAATCCTTCCTCTCTGTTATCACTTACTCTACATATTGCCAGAGTTCTCCCCTCGCGTATTCCCTCCTAATCGCTTCTACCCCACGCCTTATCCTCTTGTGAGATTGCATGTGGCACGATTACCCTCGTGCTGGTCAGGTCTGACGGCTCTACAGATGGGTGGTTCACCTCCTATCCCTCATTAAACCATATACCTACCAACCTGTGAGACATTTAATTTAGGGCCAACAAGCCGCTTTTGGTTCTCCGGGCCAATGGAGTCCAAATATGGTATCAATCCTCGGTGGAATTTAACGCCACCTTTCCAAGTGCCTTCCACTGCCATCGGAGTCTCTTTTCAGCACATCCCCTCTCAACAGTTTTTTAATATAAATTCATAATGTTATTACATTCATCGACCTTATTCATAAGGTCCATTCACATCATACATTCACATTTCCATCATGCTTTAGCATGGAAATTCCTATATTAGGATTAATTACAAATTTGGGGGAAACAGGGTGTTACAATGTCATCTTAAAAGTGACAATAGCTAGATGGTCGGTTGCACACAGAGAGGGAATGAAATAATGGTCATAGTGAAAGAGACTAATGTAAATACGCTTTGGCTCTAAGGAAGAAAAAATTGTGTAGAAGTACATAAGAGAGAGTGACTTGGGGGGTCACGTGGAAAAATGTATGGATTTATGGCACTCAGTATGAGAAATAGAGTGGACACATAGATTCATACACACTTTGGACACAATCCCAAAGAATTGGTACTTAGAATTGGAGATGTGCAAGGAGACAAAAATAATGGAAGAATTGGCTCAGAGATTTAAAATCACATTCACATTTGAACATGAATTTCTATCTATATATGAAACACTACATGTGATTTGAACAACAATCTTCTTGGAGGTATAGATGATGCAAGTAGAACCAATATAAAGAGAAGATAAATGTCCATGAGCTTTTGTAATTCTATAACATAGTGAAGGAAGAGTACGAGGAATGAGATCCCATGAATGTACAAATGCCTCAGACAAAAGGATCAAAATAAGTAGAAGGGCCAAATCTTGCATCCACTGCATACACATAGCCTATAAAGACACAGAAGGTAAATATTGGGATGTCAGAAGGTCAAGGTTTGGATTCTTCTATTGATAGGATGTTGGGAGCAGGAATCATTGAACCAATAGAAGAATCTGAGTGTATTAGCGAAATGGTGGTGCAAGATAAGAAGATAGGAGGAATTAGGATCTACATGGATCTATGGAAAATAAATGATGCATCCATACATGATCCATTCCCAACGTTGTTCACAGACAAAGTACTAGAAAACGTAAGAGGTCAGGAAACTTATTTTGTTACATATGGATTCTCTAGGTACCATCAGATAATAATCATGCAAGAAGATAGACACAAGACCAATTTTTTGACACAGTGTGGCAGTTATGAGTATACAATTATGCCATTTGGATTGAAGAATTCCCCTACGATGTTTTCTAGGGTAGTAGTGGCATCATTGAAGGAGTTCATCCATGAATTTATGGAAGCTTACTCGGATGATTGGATGATGTTCAGTGTACTGTAGGATCATATAGAAGTTCTTTGTCTCATCTTAGATCGGTTTAGACAATGTCATATTTCAATGAAATGAAAGAAGTGTATCTTTTTTGTGTCATTTGGAATTTTACTAGGACATGCAGTATACAAACAAGGACTATTAGTCGATCCAACCAGATTGCAATAATTATGACTTGGAACCTCAAACATCAGTCAAACAACAGAGGGATACGTTGGGTCATACTAGTTATTATAGGAAATTTATCAAAGGATATGCGCATATTACAACACCCATGGAAAATTTACTGAATAAGGAATCCAAGTTTTAACGGAATAAGGACTTCCAGAAGGGGTTGGACACTTTGAAACAAACACTGGTAATTGCAACAATTTTGATCTTTCTGTAGTGGAACAAGGATTTACATGTACATGTAGATGCATCATACATAGCATTGGGTGTAGTGTTGTCACAACCAGAATAAGGGGACATCAATCATCGAATCACTTTTGCAAGTGGGAAGTTTTTTATATAACAAGTGAATTATACAACTACAAATAGGAAGGATTTGTGATGGTGTATGCACTAAAAAAGTTCATATACTACTTATTGGGGTTCCACTTCAAGATGTATACAAACCATTCTTCATTAATGTACTTAGTCAACAATACCATATTAGGAGGAAGAATATGCAAATGGATATTATTATTTCAGGAATATGACTTTGAGGTCGTAGTAAAACTAGGTAAGCTCAATGTAGGACCAGATCATCTATCACACATATTGACAGGATAAGATGTAGGTAATTTGGATGATATAATTCTATATGCACATTTATCTGCAGTAAGGAGGGTGTATTATTACTTCTCAGACATTGTGAAGTTTCTAAGTACATGTATGGCTCCCTCTGAAATGACAGTTGCACCAAAGAAGAAATTGGGTGTGAAAGAAACAAATTATGAGTTGATTACAAAGAATTTATATAAGCTAGGTGTAGATGGAATATTGAGACGTTTTGTAGTGGAACATGAAATTTTGATTATAATTGAAGAAGTGTGTGATGGAATTGTTGGAGGACATTATGAAGGAAGATAAACAACAAAAAATATTTTATGCACGGGGCTTTGGTGGCCTACGCTTCAGAAAGATGTGAAGGAGTATTGTCTATCCTACTATGCATGTAAAAGAGTGGGAAAACCATCTAGGAGAGATGAAATTTCATTAAATACATAGGTTATAATGCAATTATTTGATAATTGGTCCATTGACTTTGTAGGACCAATCAATCCATAAGCAAGAAGATCAGGGCAAGGTACATCATCACTGCAACATAATACTTGAAAAGGTGCGCATAAGTAGCACCAGTGTCTGATTGTACTGCAGAGACTATTGCATAGTTTCTTTTCGATAATGTATTCACTGTCGAGTGAATTATATGATATTAATTGCGACATAAATTATCAATCTGGAGTCATAATATTATGAGATGTATGCAAAGTATATGCAGGGTAAGAGGGTTTCTAATCTATGCTAATGATTGAAAATAAACATGTTAAACTACTGTCGTTGAATCTAAATCTAAGAAAGCACAAAATATGTAGAAACTATCCTAATGCTACATAAACTTGAGACTAAAACTGAATCTACGAAATCAAATGGGACATAATCTAACTATGAAAGAAAAAACTTAATCTAACTACGAAAGCATGAAATCTAGAATTAATCTATGAAAACATGAAAGTGCGTAAATTAAATGTAATGAAAGCATTTTAAAAACATCTACAACAACACACGACAAAAAGGTAAATGAAAAACCACTACGAGAAAGAAAAATCTTGCATTAAAACAATCCAATACATGACAAATAATGAAAATCACTATCTCAAAACTACAAGACTATGAATCAAAACTCAATCACTCTATTCTTCTATTCTTTATTCTAGAGAGAGGCCTCCTCCCAAATGAGGAGAGAACCCACTTACTTATGCATGAATAAAGATAACAAACTCATAATTATAGATCCACTTTTCTCTCAACCTATCCCTTCAAATCCTCCACAAATATCTTAGATAAGATATTATATCCATGATTTTCTCCTTGAAGTTAGCTTGAATGATTATATCCAAATCAAAGCTTGAAGATGAAATTCGAATTTGAAGCTAGGTGGTGATTTTTGACCTTGTGAAAAATTTCAAATATGCCTATAGTCATCACAAAACTCATCCAACTTTGAGATATAATGAAAATATGTCAATTTTCTAGTATTTAATCACAAATTCTCTTAAAAATACTTGAAAATAAATAATTTGGAAAATGGAGATATAAACCCATATGTATTATGAAAGTTGTGGAGATTAATGGTTTTATGGGAGGATAAGATAAGAATGAGATGATAAATGGTGTATGATCAAGGAATAAAAGGTGTATTTATGAGGGCCAACATTCCCCCCAACTGAACTTGTTGCATGTCCCTATGAACCTGTGCATGAATTTTTCTTTAAAACTTGTGGCATCCTACATGATGATGATGATGTATAACAATAAATCATTTCATGTTGAATGATACATGAGTGGCAACTAACTTTCTTATGGTTGGTTCTTGTGTGACAACCATCAATATGACAAATGTTGGTTCTTGTGTTAACAACATTTATTCATTTTTACTTTTTTTTTACTGCAATTCATAGTATTTGAAAACATGCATGTACTGGAAATGATAAGTCATCAATGTATTTAGAAAGCCTTATTTTTCTTCATATTTGAATCATGTCAATATATATCAATGCTTTTAGAATCAAATGCAACATAGTTTAGTTTGGGAAAGACACGTTGGTTGATGGTAAAATGAGATGATGAATATGTAAATGGAATTATGACATGAATATCTCCCCCCCCAACCGAAGATGTGTTACGTTTTAGGAAAAGGAGAAGACTAAGGTAAGGAAATTTTCCAAATTTATCTATTTTTAGCACTTAAGGAATTGCATGATTAAAGATTAGAAAAGAACATACCTCTACTTACCCAAAAAGTTGATGAACTATGCAATAGGAATATGGCCGATGCAGCTACTGGAGCATGGAAGATGTCATTGATGTATGATCATGTGAAAGGTGAATGCTACTGTAGCTATGACTGCTAGAACTATTGGATCAAAGAATATGAAGTGGAGGAATCTGAACCACTACTAGTGAATCATGGAAAAGAGGAACTATGGAAGTGGAACTATGGTACTCTCATATGGTTGGAAAAATACTGCTGCAACTTCTGATGGAGTCATGGAAAATTGTATAGTCGTCACCTGTTGTGAAACCCGATGGTACAATTCTAGTCGTGCGAATGAATGTGTCGATGTCCAGCATGAAGAGAAGTCATTGGATTATCGACCATTGATGAATGTCGTTAACCAATGCAAGGCAAACTCACCATTGATGTCAAGGAGTGCCAAGGTACCCAAGTACATCCTGCAAGGTCTGAATGAATGAGATGATGTTGAGCCACTTGCAAGATATAACGATCAAGGGAAAATGATGTGTTCACATGATTATCAATGAGAGAACTTTCCATTAAGGCATGAAAGCCTCTAGGTACTCAAATGGAACTCTTTTCTATATCCCAGATAAGGTGCTGAGGTCAATGGGGCAAGGCTTGTTGAAATTTGGGCCTTAAGGAATCCCACATCAGTCAACGTGAGTTTTTACAAAATGATTGGTAGGACTATATATGAAAAGGCCTTGGTAGGAATAGTGTGTATGAAAAAGAAAATAGGGTAATGTAGTCGTTAAAAAGGGAACTGAATGGTTTTATTTGCAAGACAAAATGAATGGAAAAGAGGAAAGAGATGTATGCGATTCAAAAATATAAGCGCATGCGAAGTCATGAAGGATAAGGCGATGTAAAGTGGACTTCAGCATGGATGATCAATGTGCGTTAAAGGAAAAATGAGGGTAAACATTCATGACACAAATGGGTTTATGAATGGTTTCTTGTGTAACTGCAAACGTCATGATATGTATGAAGATCAACTCCTTCAAGCTGTCCAACAAAGCATGTTTCAAGGAAAGAGTTTGTGATTTTTCAAAAATCAATTTGGAATGAGATGTGATCGTCTTCATTCCTGCAATCGATCTTAGTAATAATCCTACAATTAAACTTGTGAGACTATCGTAAAACAAAAATGCAAGATTAATTGTGAATGCGACAAATTAAAGAGATAAAAAAAAATGTGTTTTACCTGTTGTCGTTGCGTGCTTATTCCATGGTTGATTGCTGCATGAAGCGACTTTAAGAAGAACAAATTATCGTAAGGCGTAATAACATTATTGTTTTCAGAAATGATGAAAAGGCCCATTTGCTATTTATTTGTCTTTGTTGTTTTTATTTTTATAATTTGTTTTTATTTTAAGATTTTATTTTTTATTTATTTTTATTCAAGTAATTACATTATTATTTTTATCATATTTTTACAGACTTCATGTGTAATAATGTCAACTCTGATAATAATGTTTTCTAGTGGCATTCATGGAGACGTTGGGTTGGCTAATCAAAACTTTAATGTCATCGTGATGCCATTAAGATGAATAAAATACCTGTAATTATTACTCAATTTTCTTATACAATCTCTCCTACTTGCCCATGTCTGGTGACGTTTGCGTGTTGTCATTATATTATGAAAATCTCCATATTCCAAGACAATCCATTTACTATAAATTTTCAATTTGCAATTTCTTTATTGAAGATTTACTTTATAGGAGATTGGAAATTGAGCCAACACCAAAATATTGGTGCACTATGAGGAACCATATGGAACCGACCTATAATAACCTGCCCAACCATCTAATAAATAGGTTGAGACAAGACACCATGAAGTTGATACCAGTGTGTAGTTGGAGCTCTAGGTGCAGTAGTTAGCCATCGTTGGATTACACTTCCATTGAATAAAACATCAAACCAACATGCTAGGCCATGAACTCAAGTGCCCACAAAGGTAGTAAAGTTCAAGGGAATGTCAATTTCATAAAACTCTTATTTCTTAACCTTTGTAAATTCAATCGTGTGAGAGATAGGAGGGGCCACAAGAAATCTTGGGTCAAAAGCATCTATAACGGGCTGGGAGAAATAACACCCAATAGCCTGCTTCAACATCATAGGTAGAAACATCAACATCCAGCCCATCTAGCCCATAATTATCATCTTTGACAAACTCAGTTCCCATAAGCTTTTCAATGGAAACATCTACCTTCACCTCTAGATCCGATAGATCAATTTCTCTTTCAAAAATCTCGATACTGTCATCCTCATGGCTTGCAATGGATCCAAATGTAACAATATAGATATCATGGCGTCATTGTTAACTGGTGGTTGCTTCGACTTCCTGCCATCAAAATCCAACTTCACAGATTGCCCTGAATTTGGCTTGACTGCGTAAGAAAATTTCTGTAAGAGAAGACAATGATTGATAGAACAAGAATTTCTTGTTGGAAACTTCACAAATAATCGAAATTTGAAATCTCTGCAAGAAAATAGATAGGAATGAAAAGCTATGGTTGTGGAATTTATAAGGTGTCGATGGAGAAATGGCGTGTCATGGCATGTGGGCATACCGTGTCCACTAACAGTGTTTGTAATGGCCATATTTTTTTCTTTAACATATGGTAAGTCAATTAAGCAACGGAGTGGTCCACAGAAGGAACCTCCTCTCAATGCACACATAGGCGAGATTTATGGGCTTTCACAAACAACAAAGAGAGAAGGCTCATATTTCTGGAGATTTGCAATGATAATCTTGATCAACTAGGCATTGATAACACACGGGCTGGCAAACTCGTTACCCTATTTCCGATATGTGCGTTCTATTAGAAACACACTACGGGTAGAATATGGTTTCCAAGTTTTGGATATGTCACAACCCTAATTTTAGATATAAGGCAGAGGCTAACATTCTGCAATAAATGGAAATTGTTGGCTTGAGACTATAGATGTGGGCTACTTGAATAAATTCTATATACACATGTCTTATATCCAATGTAACTGTAAAATTATAGTTTTATCTCCAGAAAGAATCATATCTCATAATATTTTTGCAAATCATATTAATACAAAACTAAAACTAAATGAGATTTGGTCTTGCAACCACCCGCAAAAAACTGAGATAGTTCATATCTGTATTTCATCCTCATCCACCAATCCTGGCAAGAATTACCCATGATATGGCGGCCCTTCTTTATCAATTTATTTAGTTATAAAACTTACCTTTGTTGTCCACTGTGATTCCACTCCTGTCAAAATGAAGACGTCCTCGAAGAATTGTTCCAGAAGTAAGATCTCTGCCCTGAACATGCACTGTCAAAACACTGTGCGAACAAAAGTTTCGATCATTCAAAGAGGTTTCTCCGACAGCATGGTTCTTGTGTCCAAGGTTAATTAAATTGATCACAACATATGTATATGCAACATGTATTAGATTTGCGTCTGGCAAATTGAATCCATTCTGTTGTGAATTGTTGCACAATGAATTCCAATGTTCCTCCAAGAAACATATTTCCAAACACGGTTCCCATTCTGATCACCTCGTGGTTATGTGCAAGACCGCAAAGAAGCTAGAAATACATGCTTTGATTGTATTTTCACACAATATGTCCTCGATGGGGCTGGTGTATACATTGTAGGAGTTGTAAGGCCACTCTTTGAAGTGTTGACTCTTGTAGTAGCTCGTGTATTGTTGAATGCCAACAGCTACAACAATCTTTGGAAAAACCCATGAATTAGGTCCAAACAACTCCTTTATCTCTGGATGGACAACCAGTATTTGCCTCCTGCAACTCATGTGGGGTTCATCGGTCTCTACCTAGAAAAATTCATTCCCCATTGAAGCCATTGTCATGCAATTCAAATATCACGATTCATATATGATAATAGAAATGCTGCACAAAGATTTCTAACGAAACAACTCGCTGCATGTTGCAAGTTCCATTATTGTTAGACCAAGTTTTCTTGCTTTGGTGGCAGTCGGAAACCAAACCATGTCTCTATACCTTAAAACCAACCGATGTCCTGGATCTGGTATGTAGCAATAGAATCAATCTCATCAAAGAACAAGACAGAGGGTGTTGACTGTCACTTAACAAATCTCTCGAAACCCATTTTAATTTTATTTATTATTTTAATTTTTTTTTAACTTTTTTTTTTTTTATTTACATTCCTAAATAAATAAAAATAAAATCAGAAAACTAATTTGAGATAAAGAAACAAATTTTTTAGTTGTTGTTTTAATTTTGTATTATTCCTAGATTTAAAAGAATTTTAAACAATTAAAGTTTTTTTTTTTTTTTTAGCAAATGGAGATTCAAACGCAAAAATTGAAGCATTTTTAGATCATTAGTCTTCCTGAAAATGTTAGAGACATCCTACTTTCTTATCCTTGATATCGCACGAAGCACGAAGGAGAGCATACTTATTGAAAACTAACCTACCTACTCTACTCTACTCTAATTGGAATTTAAAAAGCAGTTACGTGTAATCAAACTTCCAGTGTAGCCATAAGCACAACATTAATAAGAATATGTTCACTGTGAATTTTCTGAATGACAATCGAAAATATATATAAACATGTGAAATTAAGTGTTGAAACTGTAAATTAACAAAATAAAAAGAAAAATTAAATGGATCTAACCTGGTACCTGCTTGAAACCAATGTTCGATGCATCTTTCATAAGCATGGTCTACTTCTTCATTTTGATCAAACTCACCCGAAATCCCTTCTTCATCCTCCTTGATTTTCTGCTTGCATGCTTGTTCATTATCGACTGTATAGAACTCTTCAGATGTTAATTTTTCCTTCACTTCTGGAGGAGTGCTTGCATCTTTAATTGCGGTCAGGATCTCCTCTTCCTGAGAAGAGGAGATCCCAACTTTTGCAAGGATCTCAGTGAGTAATTCCAAACTTATACTCATTGTAAAATAATCTTAATGAAAATCAAATCCAAATACTAGAAAACAAAATGAAAATGAGTACATGACAAGTGCAAAATCAGTACGAAACAAACTAGTCTGAAACGAGTGCAAAACAAAACTAAACAAGTGCAAAATCAAAACAAAACTAAAGATAAACATGTACGAAATCAAAAGTGAACAAAGAAAACAAAAACTAATTCACAATCCAAACTTTACACTACGAAAATGAAAATGCAAAAGCACACTTGCATAAAAACGAAATTCGCATGAAAATAAATAAAACTAAGGAAACACTTGCAAAAAGAAAATGCACACAACTGAAAATAAAATCTAACTCTAACCCTTTTAACACCTCCCTGGCAACGGCGCCAAAATGTCGAGTGAATTATATGATAGTAATTGTGACATAAATTATCAATCCAGAGTCATAATCTTATGAGATGTATGCAAAGTATATGCAAGGTAAGAGGATTTCTAATCTATGGTAATGATTGAAAAGAAACATGTTAAACTACTGTCATTGAATGCAAATCTAAGAAAGCACAAAATATGCAGAAACTATTCTAATGCTACATAAACTTGAGACTAAAACTGAAGCTACAAAATCAAATGAGACATAATCTAACTATTAAAGAAAAAACTTAATCTAACTACGAAAGAAGAAAATCTAGAATTAATCTATGAAAACATGAAAGTGCGTAAATTAAATCTAATGAAAGCATTTTAAAAACATCTACAACAACACACGACAAAAAGGTAAATGAAAAACCACTATGAGAAAGTAAAATCTTGCATTAAAACAATCCAATACATGACAAATAATGAAAATCATTATCTCAAAACTACAAGACTATGAATCAAAACTCAATCACTCTATTCTTCTATTCTCTATTCTAGAGAGAGGCCTCCTCCCAAATGAGGAGAGAACCCGCTTATTTATACATGAATAAAGATAACAAACTCATAATTACAGATCCACTTTTCTCTCAACCTATCCCTTCAAATCCTCCATAAATATATTAGATAAGATATTCTATCCATGATCTTCTCCTTGAAGTTAGCTTGAATGATTATCTCCAAATCAAAGCTTGAAGATGAAATTCGAATTTGAAGCTAGGTGGTGATTTTTGACCTTGTGAAAATTTTCAAATATGTCTGTAGTCATCAAGAAACTCATCCAAATTTGAGATATAATGAAAATATGTTAATTTTCTAGTATTTAATCACAAATTCTCTTAAAAATACTTGAAAATAAATAATTTGGAAAATGGAGATATAAAGCCATATGTATTATGAAAGTAGTGGAGATTAATGGTTTTATGGAAGGATAAGATAAGAATGAGGTGATAAATGGTGTATGATCAAGGAATAAAAGGTGTATTTATGTGGTCCAATAGTCAAAAGGTTTGGCTGTTCATGCATATTACTTAGTGATCAAGGTACACACTTTCTGAACAAAAAAAATTCAGTATTGGCTGAGGAGTTTCATATTCATTATCAAAAGAGTACACCATATCAGCCTCAGGCCAATGGCACAGTGGAAGATTTTAATAAGATCTTGGATAATTATTTGACAAAGATCACCAATTGAAGGAGAGACGATTGGGACTTATGAGTTCTTGCAATACTATGGGCTTACATAACTACAAGTAAGAAGTTGACAGGACATACACCTTTACAATTAGTCTGTGGACATGAATTAGTGATGCCAATGGCATTCATTCTACCTTTCTTGCACATTTCAACAATCACTGAGATCTCTGATACTGGTGCTATAGAGGAGAGGTTTGAATAGTTAGTACATCTTGAGGAGGATCGGTTTGTTGCAGGATTTCATCAGCAAGTTGTAAAATCTAGAGAGAAGGCCTGGCATGATCGACACATTAAACATAAGAAATTTAAAGTCAACAATTTGGTACTACTCTATGACAACAAGTATATGCAACATTCAGGGAATTTTCTAATGCACTAGTTATTTCACTACGTGATCCAACAACTAACCGAGACAGGTGCTTCATGTTTTGAAACATTGAATGGAGAATTCTCGGAAGGAATGGTTAATGGGAGTTGGCTGAAAATATATCAAGACGGATAGAAGACTGAGTTGTAATTGGGTTGTTCTAGAATGCATGTAAAAAAAGTGGGGGGAGGGATCTTAAGTACCAAGGTATCAAAACTTGCACAGAAGGAATGATCATCACACGCAAAAATAACACTGCACCAAGTTAAGAGACAAGACATGGATGAGAAAAACAACTAAGTATATAGATTAAATAACAAAGAACCAATGCACAATTAAGAAATGACAAGACCAAGAATAGCAGTAAGGCATGGAAATGACAGTTAGGCAATAGAAATGACATGTCATAAAAGCATTGTATAAGTATTAAATGGGAAAATCCATTGGAAATCACGAACATATCAATGCTATGAGAGGAAAATCATAAGACGAATTTGGTAATAAAGGATCATTTAGTTAACAAACCACCAACCACAATGACATAGTGGAAAACATAGTTAATGTAGGATGAGTCAGGTATAGTTGGCACGAAATCACAAAAACAATAGGAAGTCATTAAATTCTAAATCATTGTTACATACAAGAGGGAGAAAACAGAGCCAAACTACAAGAGTTGAGCTAAAGTAACCCACACAACCACATAGATCTAGTTCAAGATTCCATCACATAAGTAGAATGTTATTGCTGAGAGATGGAGGCTCATCCACCGCAACGAAGGAACAACTGAAAAACTAATAGAAACAACAAAGTTTGACGAGGTAGCATGACATTTGACTTTGGTTCCACCGACAACTTTTCACAAAGATTAGTTACCACAGGGGCAGGATGATGCACCACCAGTGAATGTACTGGTTAATAAAAAGTAACGATTGTCGATAACATCAGTTCCAGTTGGCATTAGTAGAAACAAAGGCATTATCTTGAAGATTTCCAACTTGAAGTTTATGGACCATGATATCACATATATACAAAAATTCCTTGAGTTGGCTAGGGATCAATATTTATGCACAAAGACCACCCCGAGCATAAGATAAATTATGGTAGAGACACATGAATGGGAATCAATATTGGAGAACATAGGGATACTGAACATGTTCTAAATTACACATTTCAGACGAAGTACATAAATTAATGTTTGTGTAAAGGTGTTACTGAAATGTGTTCATGGGGTGAAACTATGGATCGATCCCCCAATATCGATTGATATCACACTTATTGTGTGTATTATAGGTTTGTGCAAAGAAGGAGAAGACCCAATACTATTGTTCAACAAAATGTGAGAGTGATACCTCTGTTGAGACTCATTTTTGTCACCTTCAATTTCCTTGCCTTGTCCCATATTATGACCAATTTTTCCTCATATATATGAAGTATGTTTCTATTTCTGCAACAGACATGTCATTTAGAAATTATTATGTGTATATGAGGTAACTCACATTGAAATCATAATTTTTTTGATTTCTTAATTAAATTGGGATGAAATGATTGTTGTTTATGATTCTAAATTACTTTGATTAATTTAAGAGGCTTTCATGACAAGGCTTTATCTCATCCGGTACTCATCCACAGGGCTTGTCTGATACTCTGCCTATTCTGGTAATCCGTCTATTATTGCAACTATGTTGGTCAAGTACTCTGCCTATTCCAGTACTTCGTATATTTATGTACCTAACTCTGTGTTGATTCGGTACTAATATATTTTACTATGTTAGTCCGATACTAGATCCTCTTCTACAAGGTTGATGTTTTGAACAAGCACGCTGGCGATCGCTCCAATAAAATTGATGGTTGGAAGCATCTTTGGTTCGTTTGAAGACCATGATAGAATATTATATGCTTCATTACTCATGCACTTCGTGGCATGAGGATGAAGCTCTTTCCATGAGATATGATTTGATAACCAATTGTAATATTTTTGCAGACATTTGATATTATCTTCAGAATTTGGTTGTAACGACTGATCTTCCTTAAGAAGCAGCTATGTAGATGCTCGAGGAGAGAATTCCATATAATGTTATGCTTTTGTATTTCATTTTAAATATGGATTTCCTATAAACTATGACTTGTTGGTTGAAGGTTAATACAAATTCAAATTCGATGATTTTATGCATTCTTTAGACTCTGATATTCTGTGAGTTTTAACAACTTCTTTGTTGGTATCAGCAAGGGCCCATCGATCCAACTTGGTAAGTATGTTTTAAATTATTAATGTAGTTTTTCATTAGTGCACCTATTTTTTATTTATTTGGTACCTATTCTTGCATCTGTTAATTCGATTTTTTTTGTTGTTAAGTTTTTAATTCAAATTTACATAGTGATGATATCATATTGTTGGACATTTATGAATGAGTTGTGAATTTAATTACACTACTGTGATTTCTTTCAAAATTTATTTAGAAGACTTAAGTGTTTTAGTACATGAGAAAATCGAGAGTCCATATTTCATATGACATGAAACAACAAATAGAAATTATCGATAAGATTTATGCTTCCTGTGTAGAAACAAAGTAATTTTCCAGAATTGCAAGATCGTAAGATTGTATTGAATTTCCTTTTGTGCTGCATCAATTGATTTTGAAGAGTGTGCAAAATTAGATAAGAATTTCTTGCAAATTTGAGGTGAGTTATTACACGAGTGATACTAGGCTCAATCTCTCACCTACATGAGCTTATAATGGAGTGTTTACACCCTGCCTGGTAGTTCTTTTAGATCAGTTAGGTTTCTAGAATGTTAATGATTGATTGTGTGGTTGTTCCGAGAGATAGAATCATATCCCATCTCTATATTTCATGAGCCTATAATGAGCAGATCCATCTTGTGCACAAGAATTATGAATTAAACATTTGTTGATCAATTTTTCTTTCTATATTTTTAATTGTGTTAAAGGAAGAGTATTGAGTTTTGAATGTTTCTTCTTTATGATATAATCATAAAACATATATAAACCACCTATTTCCGGAACATATACTATAACAACTCTGTTTATTATGAATCTTGATCGATAATTTATGTTTGGTAATATATTATGCATATAATTGCACCAACATTTTGGCGTCGTTGTCGAGGAGTTGTAAACGGTAATAGGTAGTATTTGAATTATATTGCTTTAATGGTTTTGGATTGGTTTTATGGATGACCTAAGGGCCGAGAGAATACAGAAAGATGTGAGGGAAGATCCCATGCATCCACTTTAGTGGGGTTGCTCCAAAATTAGGTTGTCCTCTCCCTTTTATGCAAAAGTGTTTTTCTTTTATTGCAAGTGTGTTTCTCCTTATTTTATGAAAAAGTGTGTTTTTATTTATGAAAATTTAGTTTTATTTATGATGAGATAACTTGTGCGAATCGATAATCTGGTGACAGGAGGGTCTCAATAACATAAGGAGTTCAAGTCTGGTGTGTTTTATTTTTTCAAATAGTTTTAATTTCTTAGTCTTAAAATTCAAATCTTTGATGATAAATCATTTTTGGGGTGTTGTAAGAACCCTAGAGTACTAATTTCTATTGCGAGACATGGATCATCAACCAGGTAGAGTAATTCACGGATGATCAAGATCTTGAAGAATGTTCCTCCGAGAAATTTCTCACATTCTAGCAGCAGTTGGGATATCCGCCTTTTAGGAAGAGCATATCTTGACAACAATAAATAATTTATTTGTCTTCCATAGGAATATTTAGGAGTCCCTTCAGATTCCTCTTTTCAATTTGTTGAGGAGACTAAAGAATCATGGATAGAATTCAATGGAGAGAAGCCATTGGAACTTGATATTGAGGAGTTCTTAGCATGCTTCTCAGCAGATCCTATATGTACTCCAAAGACCAATCATCTTGAAGAAGATACTCTGCATAGCATGGAAAAGGAGGACATGTTCTGTGACCTAAACAAATAAGGGAAACGTGAATATCTTGATCTTATTGAAATATGGTTCCAATTAGTTTTCAGGTCACACTACTCTTTTACTTTTCATTATTGTTTGATCTCATCATCAAATAAGTTGGTCCTTCACACTCAAGTATGCATTAAAATTTATCTTTTAAACCCGAGTATGAATATATTTCTAACCCTGTTACGCACATGGCTTCACTGGAAGTATTCCTATACTTGAAGGACATTTTCTTTTGTTCAATTAAAGTAGGATAGTAAATAAATAAATAAATGTTGCATATAAGTGAAATGAAACCTATATTTCATACTTTTCATAAATGAGAATGCTAAAATTTAACAAATAAATCAATTTAATATGTTTTGTTCCTCTAGTATATTTATTTCTAAAAGTTATGATAATTTTGTTTGGAATTTTATGAGAAGGTGATCTCTTCATGCTTTGAATACACACATAATACTGCAAGGGTATTTTCAAAAGAAGAGAATGCATCATTGTCAATGGAAGAGAATACTTAAGGGAGTACTTCATGACCTATTTCCTCAAATTTAATATTTTTCCTTAAGTTGTGAAAAAAAAATGCATTTGTGCTTCATCATTACCTATCTATTTTAAGACCACTATTTCAAAAGAATGGTCGATTAAGTGATCTTTTTAATAGAAATTGAAACTAAATGTTAATTCCAACTATGTTATTCATAGCTAATAATTTTTGGTCAAATAAATCATGAATAATGTATGCATTTTTCAACTTCTAACGTTTTCCCCGAATTTTCTATTTTTAAGCATGAATAAAAATCTAGTTATAATTAGTTATATTGGTTTGTTTTTAACAATTGTTTGCAGCCCTCTAAGAAACCCTCCTTATTTTTTTTGGCATCTCACATTGTGTGCATGAGGGCAGGAAAAACCTCAGGCATGGGGGAGTGGTTGTTGGGACCTTCATATTCTTTTTAGATTCTCTCGGAGAGTCCAAATCAACATGTTCAGTGTTGGAAGTTGATAGTCACTTCCAAAATTCTGGTACTGTCATGTTCCGATATTGTTATGTTCTGGTACTGTCCTATTCCAGTACTATAGAGTCATGTTCTGGTACTATCTATTTTGGTATTGTAGAAACATGTTCCAATACAAGTTACCAATATGGTATTGATGCCAAGGTGATATGGTCTTTGTCCTATACTTAACATTGTTTTCACTTCAGGGAATTGGAGGTATGGGATAATATTTTCATGTTGTTTCTATCAAGGATCATTTAATTCTTATGTAGAACCATTCTTTACTCTCATATACATATTCCTCCTACATTGTTACACTCGCCCCTAAATGAATCATCCTTGCTATCCTTTAAGAAAATATTTTCACATTTATCTCTATATGATAATGGGTGCACCTATCTTATTACCTCATCATTACAAAAAAGTGATTAATAATTGAAATATCCATTAAAAAGTGGTGGCACCATTATGTCTAATACTAACCTAGTTGATTCAACAAGTTCTTATCCAAGTTTATCTTTACAATATTCTCTTGAGAGGTATTGATGAAAACCTCATGTGTTGGACAACCCTTGCAAAACCTCAATGAACTTTCATGAGAAACCTAATAGGATTAACTAGAACAACCTCTTAGTCATTATTTGATATGTTCCATCATACATTGAATAGCTAAGATTTAAGTTTAATGTGGATGATGTCACCCTTGGGATAATTGCAAGCAATTAATTATGTTCCTAATAACTCTAAAACACTCTCATACCACCTTCCTTCCTTATACTCTAAAGCTGTTAATGAACAATATACGTCATTCTAAATATTTTGAGTAATATGATAAAAATGAAGTATCATGATGTACAAGTAAACTCGGTGAGGTACTGAAAAAGCCTACTTGCAGTGGGGCCATGCTTGTATGGTAATGAGGTAAAGCCATCGAGGTACTGAACATGCCTACTGGAAAAAGGGCTATGTCAGGTAAAGGGAGTTGAAAAACATAAAGTGGCACACCTAAAACTGAGAAAAAAAACCTTGGTTCTCATTCCAAAGAAATCATTATCAAATAAAGGCTACGAGATGACCTTTATATGTCTCAGATGATGTTCCTAAGAACCTTCAAGTATCCACTTTAAGGTTATATCTCTAAAATGCATAGGTTTGCATGAAAGTGAGACCCTTAGTATATGTAATTCACCTTACCTAAGAAAGAAAATATCCATCTCTAAAAACTTGGATAAGAAACCGGTTAATCATCTTGGTATGTATTATTTTATGTGTTCCTCTCTTCAAATGAGATCTAAACTATGGTTATATCACTTTTATTTTAAAGGTAATCTATCCAGGGGTCCTATTAGTCAAAGTCGTTATGAAAAATCTTGGCCACTATCCTATAATCATATTACAGTCACATCCAGGCCTTTCTCCTAATTATGATCCACAACAAATTGGATAAGACTTAATGTCAAATCATTAACAGATCTAAACTATTACTCATGACTCCACTTTTCCATCATAACTACTTTTCCATGGGTAAGAAGTGTGAAGCATAGGCCAAGAAGTTTATATTGCATAGCAGGTTACTTAAAATACCACGATAGACTATCATACGCTTCATCACTCATGCACTTTGTGTCATGAGGATGAAGCTCTTTCCATGAGATATGATTTGATAACCAATTGTAATATTTTTGGAGACATTTGATATTATCTTCAGACTTTGGTTGTAATGACTGATCTTCTTTAAGAAGCAACTTTGTAGATGCTCGAGGAGAGAATTCCATACAATGTTATGCTATTGTATTTCATTTTAAATATGGATTTCCTATAAACTGCTACTTGTTGGCTCAAGGTTAATACAAATTCGGGTTCAATGATTTTATGCATTCTTTAGACTTTGATATGATGCGAGTTTTAAAAAATTCCTTGCTGGTATCGACAAGGGCCCACCGATCCAACTTCGTAACTCTGTTGTAAACTATTAATGTAGTTTTTCATTTGTGCACCTGTTTGTTACTTATCACGTACATGTTCTTGCATCTGTTAATTCATTTTTTTTTGTTAAGTTTTTAATTCAAATTTACATAGTGATGATATCGTATTATGATTGCTAGACATTTATGAATGAGTTGTGAATTTAATTACACTGTTGTGATTTCTTTCAGCATTTATTTAAAAGTCTTAAGTGTGTTAGTATAGGAGAAAATAGAGAGTCCATCTTTCATATTAAATGAACCAATAAATGGAAAGTCTCGATAAGATTTATGCTTCTTGTGTAGAAATGAAGTAATTTTCCAAAATTACAAGATTGTAAGATTGTATTGAATTTCCTTTTATGTTGCATCAATTGATTTTGAAGAGTGTGAAAAATTAGATAAGAATTTCTTGCAAATTTGAAGTGAGTTATTACAGGAGTGAGACTAGGCTCCATCTCTCACCTACATGCCATTATAATGGAGTGTTTACACCCTACATGGTAGTTCTTTTAGCTCATTTAGGTTTCCATAATGTTGTTGATTGATTGTGTGGTTGTTCCAAAACATAGAATTATAGCCCATCTCTATCTTTCATGCACCTATAATGAGTAGATCCACCCCTTGAACAAGAATTCTGAATTATACATTTGTTGATCATTTTTTCTTTCTAGATTTTGAATTGTGTGAAAGGTAGATTATTAAGTTTCGAATGTTTCTTATTTATTCTATACTCATAAGATGTAGATAAACCACTTGCTTCCACCACATATAGTGTAACAACTCTGTTGATTACGAATATTGATTGATAACTTATGTTTGGTAATATATTATGCATATAATTGCACCAACACCCTCTTTGAGTACATGAAGAAAAAAATTGACACATTCAAAGGAAAGAGGGGTCTAGATGTCAAGAGCATCAACAACAAGGATGTAAGGTTTGTGACACAGGTTTTGGATTGCAAACTATTGCATGAATTTTGAAAAGATGAAGTACTAACTGTAGTAATTTTAGTAGTAGAGAAATGTAAGGAAGGAGATTAGATGAAGTGGGCTACATCTTTAGTCAACCAATGTTGTGAGGGAAATCCCCTTACGGACTAGAAAATAGGGTTATCTTATGCATGCAACTATGACCGAAAGAAATCTACTTTCTACCTTCATCCCCAGACTTAAACCCCATTCCTTTTCAGCAAATACATGGTTTAGACCAACATACCTTGTTCCAGATGGTTGATGTCGATCCTTCTTCATGCTTGAACACATGTTGGCAGCTCTCCTCCCAAGGCTAACCTACATGCAAAGCAAGCAACAAACTACACATGCATTTTACCTATAGACTAATGGGTTAGAGATTCAAACATATATTTACTGATCTATGAAGAACTCATATAGTGGGATGGGAAAATAATTTCTTTATTATTAACTTTGAATGAATCAAATTACAAATGTTGAGACCGACCACTGCTCCATGAATCCTGATCCTAGGCTCCTCTTTCAAATGTCCTCCAACTTCTTTTCTTTGTATCTCTTCTTGCACAAGGATGGCTAAAGGGTTGGGACAATGGGAATCTGCAATTGGGCAGAGTTTCTTTTCTCTATTTCTCCTCCTTCCAAATGGGACCCCTAGATCTTATTTTATAGGCTAGAAGAAGCTAGGTATTTGGATGAACCCTCGGCCATGCATGGCCGGGAGTTTTAATTAACTCTCCCAAAGATGTGTGTTTCATCGGAAACTTTCCTTTTTTCGTGCTTTTGTCGGTCCACGCGGGATGTTTTAGGTCAGCTAGCATGTACACGCGTGCAGTAATGGAGTAGGGTACGTGGGCCCTTATAAAAAAGGTTTTTTTAAGAGTTGTTCAACAGTTCTTTGGCAAAGAAGGGATCTGAGATGGCCTGATGCTAGGTAAGCATGTATGGTGAAAATTAGGGTTATAACATATGCCCCCTAATGTGTGAGGTCAAAATAGCATCTGATGGCCCAAATACGTTACTAATATTTATGGATGTGACGAACAAGTAAGCCCAGAGACCAGGAACCAGGAGGCCCCGTCTGCAAAATAACAAATGTCTCACCGAGGTGGGCATACCCATGCTCGGGATAAAATAGAATCATGTCTACCAATCAAATACACTATAGATCCATGTCAAATAACTATATAAAGTGTAGCCGCAAACAATACATAGCAGAGCTACATCTCGAAATCAAAAAGATATACATATAGAGTATCCATCTTTTAGAAGTTGATACAACCTAATGGATGGAGATGAGATCTTTAGAGCTCGAGCA
>JASDQU010028373.1:0-14033 GCA_032191745.1 Picea mariana
TGCTTCATTGATATAACAGTTGGATTATATGGTTAAAAATGATTAAATTGCTCTATTATTGATTCAACCCCCCTCCTAGTAATCCAACATCTTCATCTGCATATTGACTGCTCGTGCTTTTATTCCTAATGTCACCTTCATCATTTTGTTTTTGAACCAATTTCCTATGCATTCCTATCAATTCACAGCCTTGCAATTTATGTCTTTGTGACTTGACACCTTATCCCTGGAGGAGACATTTCCCTGAGTGTCCTTATCATGCACATTATTTCCTTGCATTAAGAATAAGTATGTTCCTTTTGCTCTGGAACTAGTTTTCTTTCCTACGACACTCATTTCCTCCATTGTACAATAAGCATTCTTTTATTCCTTTTCATGCTTCTATAACATGAAAAATACAAAAAAATCAAAAAACCAAAAAGAATGGGAAAACATCTATCTTTTGTGTTTGCAGCAGTCTTGTCGCCCTTGAATAAAGCACAATCTTAACTCAATATCTCAACGTTTTGGGTTTAGTATGGATTTAGGAGACTTTTTCTCCCTTTGATTTTTTTCTCTCCCTATTGGTTATTCTTCCAACTATATGGAGTGTTTGTTGATGCCTCTTGTGTCAGAAATCTATCCCAGTTTATTGCCATGTTTCCCGAGTCACATAATGTGTCGTGATTATGTTCAAGGGAAATTTTTCAACTTGTGTCGGTCATTCTACAATTATCCTTTGACCTTCCAATTCATCCTTCCCAAGTCAAGTCTCATCATCACAAGTATCAATCTCCTTGTCTGATCTCTTCCAAATCATTGGCTTTCTGCCACCCCTCGTGTTGGATGATGGAGGATGCCTTAATTCCTTCCTTCTAGTGGGTTCTGTCCCATTGATTTCGACACATGTTGCTCTGGGAGAGGGAACTAGAGATATGTTTGGTACCTTGGGGCTTATAGTCATCAGTGGATGGCTCCGCCGCTATTGAAAATGGGAATACATCAATGTCCCATGCTCAATAGTTTCTACCACGTGTTTTATTCCATCTCATTTATTCACACTTGTTAGATAGTACCATGGTACATTGACTCCCATCATCATTATCGATGGGTTGTCTCATGTTTGTTAACAATATACATCAATGACCGATAATCAAACAATGTATCACTGTGTTCGATTTCAACTCATTTATTCACATAGTGTATACTTGTACCATGATGGATCATTGTGAAGACTTCGAGTGAAGTACGAGGGCCACCTCTTTTGTGCTCCTTCCCAACTCATATGGTGCCACCTCACAGACATTCATACTTGCAGAGGATCAGTTTGTTCATTCTCTTAGTTCCAGATATCCTTTATTCTTGATCTTGAGACATAGCTCCATTGTGTATCTATTCATGGCTATAATCTAGTTTGACATGGATCCATTGTGTATTCCTCGTGGCCACGCTTTCTACTTCATATTTATTACATGGATCCATTGTGTATTATTCGTGGCCATGGACATTAGTCATACTTTCATATCTACCATGGATTCACAGTGTATTTTCTTTGGCGGTTATGCTTTTTCAGTCATGAGCATGGGTATGCCCGACTTGGGAAACAAAAATCTTGCTTGATCTTTGCTGACGATTATTCATTTTTAGATCAGTTGTTTGGGAACCTCTATGGATACTTCGATTCATCCTCTCCCCTCAGAGTTCATAATGTATTTTAGCCATCATTTTTCCCTTCTAACCTCACACATTAGGGGGCATCTGTTATAGCACAAAAATCCACACCTATGTTTTTGTGCCATGGCCTACCCCTTTCCCAATGCTTTATATACTTTTCCCTAAAAATTCCTCTCAAAAATCATTTAAAAAACATGCTTTAAGAGAATATCCGTGGGTTTCCCTAGTGCAACACATGGACACCTGAACCTTTCCTCACTGCAACCTGCAGATGCCCTCATTTTTGGTGAAAAATAAAATAATCTCATTTTTTCGGGCGAGTTTTTTGGTTGGGCTCGTTTTCCAATGACCCCTTCCCATACATAACATAATTCAACTCCCCAAACCTCTTTGGGAAGATATAAAAAAACCATATAGGGATAAATAGGACAACATAAGTCCCTTGGTTCAAAGTTATGTTGCCAGTATCTAGCAAGCCTCCTCTCCCTACATTCTCTGAGCAACATCCCCTTTAGTCTGGAAACTCCTTTTCCAAAGCTTCTTTATCCTTTTATGTGATTATAGGGTGTCTCTTTATCCCTATCTGAGTCATTGAGAGAATTATTTATCAGTTGAGTTGATGCTTGAGACATCCTAGAGGAACCCAGATAGTTGGCTTCAAGACAGTGCCTAAGGCTAGACAAGGTTGTAATTTACCTTTTCCACTTTCTTTTAATAAAAGAGCTCGTGTTCCCCTAGATTTTTCTTCATTGTACATTTATCTTTATGTTTACATTGAATACGACATATAACATGCACATTTTTTGGATCGTATAACTATTTTCATCGTAGCCCTAATTTTGTATATGTCTTGCAGGTTGATTCCAGTGGAAGATCAAAAGTTCTTCGGTGAATTGGAGTAGGGATCAACATCAAATGGGAGAACAAAGTGCACCTTATATCCTCCTCTCTATCCCCACTTTCTCCTAATTAAAGTAGTTATTTTCTTTAGTTTTTGTGTGATTACGACCCACAATCACAGGGGGAGACTCTTATCTCTTTCACTTGGTCTTTCTTTGTTTTGATTACGACCCATGATCATAGGGGGAAAATACCTTAATCAATGTGCTCAGAGCACCTCTTGGGTCCTAGTTGAACAAAAAAATTATTGAGTCAATTCAACAGTCCATGTCATTGCCACTATCAATAATGAATTCCATTGTGTGGACTTTACAACTTTCATTATGCATCAATCACATCAGTGTATCATTGTCACATTCCGTAAATCTATTTAATTAGAATAACTATGATTAGCTTATCCTACACAAACAATGTAAATGTTCCTAACTTCTAGCTTGAATGTATAGAGTAAAAACGCATGGCTTTTAAGCTATGTCCAAAGTAACCACACATACCTTCTAGTTATCATACACACGACTAATTGTGTCCAAGTTATATCTTGCATTTTCAAAGTAACTACATTTGGTCCCCAACACACAAATATAAAGTAATTGTGTATGGATTTTATCCTACATATGTAGAGTATCATGCCTATATTATTTTGGGTTTCAAATAAAATTCAACCTATAAAAACAAAAAACGACACAACAAACAACCTTCCAACAAAGTGAGACACCTCAATGATAATAGAAAACAAATATGATATCTTTCTAACTGAATAGAATGTATAGTAGGGAAACACACATCAATAATTATCTAATTCATCTATATGGGCTATAAGGAACTATGAAAAAACTTAATGAAACAAAATTAACTATAATAATGAATCAGATACCATTAATCGTATAAAAATACATGATCTACAATCATTCACCATCCAAGAAAGACCAAATTTATAGTGGGAAACAACATGAGATTAGGAATAAAACTTACCGTTGAAAGAGAGCATAGCATGTTCTTAGTAGAAAAATATCATAGACAATAATCCAATAATTAAAAGGGTAACAACATATTATAATCTTCGATCAATAGTATCTAAACTTTTTTTCTTCTATTCAGGCTTTGAGTTTTCTTTACAATGTCAAGTTTGATAAAGTGCCCCTTTAACAACTTGTTTTATAAGGTGGAAATTGATAACTATACATTCCTTTGCCTAAAACTTATGGGAAATAACTACAATATCAAGGTGTGTTCACACCCAACACTTATTTAACCCTGATGTTTGGGTAGGATCCTAACTACCTAGATTGTCTGATCAACTATTGGTTTGACAACCATTTGTTCGAATGTTGTTTGTAATTGTCAATTGATCATTGTCATATACCTAACTACTCAACTATGGTTTATGTCACTTGTATTATATTGTTCCTCGGGTTGTTCCTTATAAGGGAACAATTCCAAGGCACCCTATGAAGGTATTTTGCACCTTTCCACTCTAGTCTTGCTTGAAACAATTCAGAATCCAAATGGGGTATCCCTAGCTAATTGAATTTTAAAATAATGGTAAGACATTTTCAAATTTTATTCTAAAATATTTTTACTTTAAAATTTAAAATAACATACAATTAATCATCTTAAATATAGGTAACTTTATCTAAATCTTATCAGCATGAAATAAATAAAACAAAACTTATACTTTAAACCACATCATGTATGATCAAATATAAATCAAAATACTTACAGTTCTCAAGAAAATGTATTTCTTCAAAAATAATAATTGCACATTCACATAGAAAGGAGATTAAAAAACAATATAAACGTTTCATTTGAAATACTTAAATAATAAAACATACAATAGTAAATAACATACAATTAATCATCTTAAATATAGGTAACTTTATCTAAATCTTATCAGCATGAAATAAATAAAACAAAACTTATACTTTAAACCACATCATGTATGATCAAATATAAATCAAAATACTTACAGTTCTCAAGAAAATGTATTTCTTCAAAAATAATAATTGCACATTCACATAGAAAGGAGATTAAAAAACAATATAAACGTTTCATTTGAAATACTTAAATAATAAAACATACAATAGTAAATACTCAATGCATTATAATGCAAAAATAAGTATTCCACATATATATATATTTTTTTATAGATTTCACAATACTAATACTAATGTCAACAATATATATCAACCAATAGTATTGCAATCAAATAAAAAAATCAAAATCATCATAAACTAAGAACATGTCATTAAATCATCAAACTTCATCCTTCCATAATCACATTTACACATATATAGAAATAAAGATAAAAATAAAGATATAAATTAAAATAAAAACAGAAAAGATAAACCAAATAAAATATACCAACAAGAACCAGTGATGAATCTATCCAAAATTCTCAATTAATTGATATCATAATCTTCAAAATAAAATTAAAAGCAATTCTCGTCAAAGTGAATTCCTTCTAAAATTAGTGTATGTATTTCATTCAGAAAATGTCAACCTTTCTATTTCAGCGTTCATCAGCCACGTTTTTGAGTGGTTGTGCTAGTAAACAAATTCAGTCACCGGAGTGTATTTCATTCAGAAAATGTCAACCTTTCTATTTCAGCGTTCATCAGCCACGTTTTTGAGTGGTTGTGCTAGTAAACAAATTCAGTCACCGGAGGAAAATTTCATTGCGAATGGATTGGTCGTGAAGATTTTTTTTGTGTAATGTAGTGGAAAATCCGCAAGTCCCAATCTGGCAGAAGTGAGAGGAAGCTTTCCATCATTGACTAGCTACTAGAAGAGGCGCATGATCGACGATAGGCGTTACATACTAAAAAGATATGGCGGCAGGCGTTATAGGTAAACAAAATATTAATTTTTTTTATTAATGACAAATCTCGATGTACGTGAAGATTACAATAACGCATGAAATTTATGAACCATTCAAATGTTAAAAAAAAAAATTATATTTTCTGTTTACTAAGTTGAACATTAAATTTTAGATAAAATTTTAAAGTCAAAGCACAAATAATATAAAGTCAAACAAAACCCAAAGCTATATACTGCACAGGCAGTATAATAAGGTACTTTATCCTTGAGATGCCATTAAGAGTTTCCTTCAACAATTTATTTAAGAGTTTCCTTCAACAATTTATTTAATTCATGAGCAGTAATCAATACAACAACCTCTTCATTCTTTGATTTTACCTGATTTCTCAATTCCTTTAATTATGCCTATTTTTCCTTCATCCCTTCAATCATGTTTGCATGTACCTTATTCAAACCTTTTATTTGATTAGTTCATTCAACCACTTATGATTTGTATGTTGATTCTTTCTCTACTAATCAACCACATTGTCTTTGTCTTGATTACTTGAAAGATTGAAAATATTATCAACATCTTCATCAAAAATATTTGTTAATGATTTACATTGAGAATATTGTTTCTTTCTCTATCTCAACAGATAGATCTATTTACACTTTGACTTTCTTTTTTTCAAGGTATTCAAGATTTGTGGTCAGCTGTAAATTTGTTTATCTTAACTTTTCCTGAACTAATTTATTCTGAGGAATCTTGAGTTTTGACTTTTAAATTTTGATCTTTATGTTCTTGGATTCAGTCATAGATGATTTTAGGGGATAAATTTCGTTAATAGGATAATTTTCCATGGTTTTTCCCAAAAACTGATTCACCAATTTCCATTTTTTCTAAAAACGATTCACCCAAATTCCAAAGTATAAAATTATTTTACCTTAACAATTGCAAAATTTTTATATAAACTATATAAAATCATTAGAAATTTGAATATTTTTACAAAACTATTGCCAAAAATTTTACATTTTGCATATTAAGAACTAGTAAGATTAGCCCACGTTTTTACATTTTAATATAAATTTTCATCCTTAAAATTATCCCTGGATTCAATAATCTTTTAGATATTTCCACTTCTGTTGAGTGGATTACAAAGTATTAACATCTTGTTCTCCAAATCTTTGAGTCTAGTAATATTCACTATGTTGATGATGTTTTCATTTTTCAGTTGTACATTCAACTTGTGAACAAGAGTCTGTAACTTCCTTACAATGACAATAGGCTGAATCAATCTTCGAGATATGGTGCATCCATTTTTTTATATGCCATTCTACCATATATGTGGCATTAACCTGATTTAAATATACTTTAACAGACATGGTTTTATACTCAGAGTGACCTCACACATTTGTAGTATCAGGTTGCAATACGAATAAATTAAATTTATTCTTCTCCTTGTTAGTGGATGCTAGAAATTTGGGAGCTCCAAGATCTTGCAATTTTAATTTAGTGACATGATCCAACTTCAACAATTGGGTGTTTTCATTATTGGATACATGAAAATTTACCATTTTTCCTGATTGAGAGTCTGTGGATGTCTCAGTTTTTCCTTCAGTAACCACATGAGATGCCATTGGTAACATAATCGATGGGATAACTAATACATGATCACTTGTTTTCTTTGACTGTAACTCTTCTAATAAAGAGTCAACCTGCTCGGAAAAACATTTTTGTGTAAACTCCTTAGGACTAGTCTGGACAGTATCATTGGATTGTTCAATCTCTTTCTAAATGTTTCATCTTTTCACCTCAGGCTCTTCTAATCCTTCTTATACTATTTCGATATTTTTTATTTTGATGACCTATTGAACTTTCTCCAGCTAAACTATCTACAACGTCATTCATTTGTTGGTAGGTACTGAGTTTTTGGCTCGACTCAACCACACCACCATGCATATGTATAGTAGTTGGAATAGGTATCACTGCTTGATATTTATTCAATATATGATCTTCTTTAGAATTTTTTCCAACCACCTGCAATCTCAACAAAGACTGCACTTATTCCCAGGTATTCTTGTTAGTCATTTTATCAATATCAAGGTTAGACTAATGAATATATGGTGCCAAATTCAAAGTCGTACATTTTTTTGAAACCAAATTATTAGGGTCGTATTTACAATCATTTAATTTCCTCGATTTTAGAAAAGAGATTATTTTAGAAATATCACCCATAGGAAACCTATTCTTTACAATCAGAGAGACAACTTGATAAGGTAAGATAAAGTAAGACTTGTGACTTTTGGAAATAAAAAGCAGTTGGTTAGTTGCAAGTATTTGACGAAGATATTCTAGAGAGAAAATATGAGATGATATATACATAGGAAAAATGTAAGGTTCAAGATCACAACCATACACAATAATTATGGTACAATCTTGATACAAATATCAATCATTGGTACTTGTTTTAGGACTTAACTAAATAAATTTCTCACATTTTTCGGGCATTCAGTAAGGATGCTTTCCAAAAATGATAGTATATACAAGTAAAAAAAATTGATTAGAAAATTGCATGTAATCCCCATTTGGTGCATTTATTGAAAAAACATGAGTCCATTTAATGAATGACAAAGCTTTTTCCTGTTCATCTTGTTTTTGGAGGGAAATATGTGAACAAGAATCAACTTAAAAGAATAAAAACAAATATATCAAATATTCCTAGTAACAAAAAGTTTTAAAATCATGAAACGAACATGGTTGTTCATGGATAGCTCGTGCTATAAAATCTACAATGTTATATTTAGTGGATGAAGAACCAACTATGGAAATTATATCATTCATCAAATAGAGCATAAGTTCATCAACATGCAAGTCATCATGATTTTCCAAATTGAGTGATAACATTGAAATTACTTACCGATAAATTGGGGAAAACAATATTGAGGATATGGGAAAGAAATTGGGAATGAAATTGGGAATGAAATTTTCATCCAATAGAAAATGATGTATGAATTCCCTTTTCTCCCCAGGTGCCCAATTTTTCTCCTTGGAAATTAACTCTTCCCTATCAATTACTCTTGAAGGGGTACGTAATAAGAGCATAGAATTAATAGATTCTGGTGTGATAGTTAATAGAACCCTAGTAGTGTCTATAGACATTATGGAGTAACTTGATGGGTTATACGACTTGGAAAATGTTTCTACCAAGTCTGGTTCATGAAAAGTTTGAGGTATAACATCATGGACTAGTGTAACACCCTGTTTCCCCCAATTTGTAATTAATCATAAAATAGGAATTACCATGCTAATGCATGAGGACAATGTAAATGTATTATTGTTTGAGTTGTCAATGACTAACTGTGGGGGCGAAGCCTTGAAAGTACTGGCCATGATATCACTAGAGGAAGAATTTGAAAACTATAAGGGAGGGTTCATTATGACAAATAACCCCAAATTTCCCTTGATGAGGATGACAACCTTCTTCGGATCCCAAGGAAAGATATCAGTTGATGAAGAAAGCACTGGTGGTTGAACAATCAACCACCCCCATAAATGGAAACATGGGCTATCAGCCCAAAGTACCACAGTGACCTGCAGACCTGAGCTTCCTTCTGATAGAAGGAACATGACAGGTCGGCAAAAACCTTCCAGGGTAAGAGGGATACACACAGGAGAGGAGACACCAGACCAAAAAAAAAAAGAGAGCGTAAGCTCGCAAGGGAGATGCGCGGAGCTCTCCAGCGAGTCACGAATGGAAGGCCACGAGCTTGATGCCGAGGAGAATTTGAGAAACCTCGCCGAGGCCATAACCGAGAGAGAAAGCTCTAAGTTACAGAGAACATGACCCAAACAGAAGCAGAAACGGAGGAAGAACCCTCGAGAAGTGTGAGAATCCCCTGGTGATATCATGGCTTGGCACGGGGGTGGCCAGAGTGCTAAGAATGAATGCCTCTGGGCCTATGGTCGGGTGGAAGGATGAACACCCACAGTGAGTTGGTTGGTGGCAACCTGTAATAGATAAGCGATTTCCTACCCTGTGTAATTTATCCGTAACTGTGTATGAATTGGTTATACTACGTATGCTTTCAGGAATGTGAATGAATGCTTAATGGATATATTGTATCCCTTCTATTTCTGCGTGATTGTATAATTAGGAAAGTAAGGAATTATATGGTTCAGACATGACTTGTTCTCATAAACTCTTGAGTTTTGTAGTGTCTTAAGCTAGAGCCACGAACTGTGAGCTCGTTGACCTTAGGCGTAGTTGCATGTATGATGGTTTACTGACCTAGTTGTTATGAGTCCCTTGGAGGATGGAGTTTGTTAAGCTCATGAGAGGTAGTGCAGATATGCACAGGCTCTCTGCGATCAAATAGAACCCCAGAACCCCTTGATGAAGGAGCGCAATAGTTGTGTTGAAGACTCTTCTAAGAGTCAAGTCCAAGAGAAAGAGCACAAAGCTCTCAAGTCCTCCATAGCTGACGAAGCTCAGGAAGGATAGTGAGTTTCAAATACCGAAAGAGAGTACCCTTTCTTTTGCTAGATGAATGGACGAGATCCTTTCAGAGGATCTAAGGTCTGTCCCGACCGTTAGATTGGAGGAAGGAACGAAGGCGTTAATACCTCGACCCCTTCAGCCTTTGCAAGTAGTGATGGGAACCAGGACCGTAGATCCAAGGACCTGTCGGAGCTCTATTGACCGTCGATCTTAACCCTTGCATAGGTAGGAGAGTGGACTCAACGAAGTCTTGAAAGTCATGAAGTATTCGGAACCGTCCATCGACACATGACACGTGGCTACTGGTCGACATTTCGGCACCTGGGAAACTAGAGGGCAGGACCCCTCGTCTTTGCAAGTCGCAAATTCCCGATATAGGAAACCCTGATGCGCTCTGTGGATGAGTTGGTTTAGCGTGAATAAGTTTCGACGTTTTGACATCCGAGAAACCAGAGGGCAAGACCTCTCATCTTCGCAAGTCGTGAAATCCCGGTATACGAAACCCCGACACACGATTAAGACTGAGTGTCTTTCAACACCCTTAAGCTCAGGAGGGATAGTGACCGTCAGATCCAGATCAACGAGGGTCATTGATCTCATACACGAAATCCCATATCAGAATTCGAGGATTGGAGTGACAAGAGATTTGGAGTCGCAGCATCGTGAACTCCTAGTTCACGAAACTCTGAAAAGATCTAGACCGTTGGATCCTAATCATTGAGGATAATTGGATCTCGTACGAGAACTCGCGTATCAGAGTTCGGGGAATGGAGTGACCAATGGTTTGGGTCGCTACATTTCGAACTCTCGGTTACCAAAATCCCGATACAGCCAAGACCGTCGGATCAGGGGGAGATTTGCAGCCATCGATCTCATCGAAGGTAAGATTTCGGGTTTCGGGATTTGAAAAGTCGAAAGACTTGACTCTCTTACATTGCTGAGTCACAAAATGCGAAAGGCACCTCTTGGCTTGGCCTTTGTTCATAACCAACGATCACATGGAGGTGGATAAGGGAAGAGCTAGCCTGCGCTAGGCCCCCGTAGGAATTCGGGGATTCTATCCCTTGAAGAAGAGTGAAAATTTTATTTTATAGGAAAATAGTCATTTTGGCTCAAGGTTTGTTGATGTATTGATTCACATGCTTTTAACAAGAATACATGGTTCATGCGAGGTTCAAAAATATCCTAAAACAAATCCACAAGACATTTTGAATACTTTGAACCACCACCAGAATTATTTGTAGAAATTTATTTCCCATGAGGATCCATGCTTATGTAGTAAAGTAAAATAAGTTTCTCAAAGTGGTGGAGAAAATACATGTACTTACTGGTTTGAATACCAACTTTTCTGAGTTCATCTCTATTAATCGACAACCATCTCAAACACTTCGACTCATGAAAACACGAATGCAAATGATAAGTTTCTCTATGATTTCTTAAATTAAGCCGAAGATTTTTGCACACACATGTGAGAATTGATGTGTTATACTGACCGCATCCTTAAAGATCACATCACATTAATGGAAATAAAACAACAAATCGAACCAATATTTGTTAAATAGTTTAATGAATCAAGTGTAAATTTTGGATCATTAAATCGTGTGAAAACCTGATTTGGTCTCCACTCGAAACTATTTTCCCACTGTTAGATTTAAAATCTGCAAACCATCAGATTATTTTGGGTGGTGAAGGAGTTTTAAAACTCGAGTCGGTTTAGACCCAAATCAATTGTTTTCTATTAGATCTGATTAATATCCATCGCTAGATCTTTCGAAAGTGAAAGTAGTTTTTAATCTTCGTGCAACTCGAATACTGAATTTATTAAAATTCATTGTATCTTCCTCGACTCGAACCATATGAACTTTTGCATGATTAGGGTTTCTTTCATTACTAGCATGTCACATTTTAAAGCTATATCTATTCGTTAGATATGTAAGTGTACACATTGTTCGATGATTTTGGCTACCTCAAACTTTTTATATTTCAAGAAGCTTAAAGTGCAGAAACAATCGCATCCATGTGATCTTTTAAAGTTAAACTGTCCAATCATTCAGATGAAACTTCACATATTATCCATCGTTTAATTTCATATCTGTGATCTGGATCAAATCATTGGTTTACCGTGCAAAATTGATTACGACCACTAATTAAGAAGTGAAAATTTAAATGAAATATGGTCATATCCTAGACTAATTCAACATTTTAACAACACTTTAAAAAAATTAAAACTAGAAACCTAATTTTCTTATTGCCAATGGCTAAAATGACAAAATTTTAAGGAATGCCATAAAATGATAAAAAATGGTCACAACATTTGGTTCCAACTAGGGAGCATGAATTAACGTGAGTCATGAAGAATGCAAATCGTGCCTTTTCCCCATTGAACCATGGAGTCACATCATGCATTTATTACTTTCATCATCATTTGATTGGTAAATTGAATACGTGTGAAATATCCAAAAAGAGATATCCTTTTTCCACTAAAACTTTGTGTTGGATCTAAAGTAATCATTAATTCTTTCATTCAAGCGTGTCATAACTCAGCATTAATCAATCAATCAATGTCAGAATTAATGACTAGCCAGTTAATTTTCAAACATCATGATAAATAAGCTAATATTAAATATTTTCTATCCATTTCATTATGCTCTACATCACAATTTGAACTAATTTTCCACAACGAGCAGTGAAATTCCAATTGGTGAAATAGTTATAAATGCATTTAGATTTAACAAACATTGAAGAAACGACTTTGTGAACTGAGGTTTTGAAGAAAGTAGGATCCATGGTTATGAAGAAACAAGAAAAACCTAAGATTGAAAGAAAAAGGAAGGCAAGTGTCATGCCGAGGAAGATAGAAGATATAACACATATGATAGTAGTGGTCATAACCAATCAAATCTCCATGGAAATGAAGCTAGATGCACTCATTTATAAACTATCCAATCTAAGGGATGAAACTGGACTACTACATAAATATTTGAAGGTTATTGCATAGAATAAATCATGTATGTCATGAAAATTTCATACTCCACAGATATAGTTAGGCATGAATAGTGTACAAATTTCAGATAATAAATATTTTGGTATGGAATATGTAATGAATTACAAAGTTATATGAGCAAACATATTCTCAAAACTTTGAATATGTACCAAGATTTGTTTACTAGGAATATATGCATTATTTTATGATTTGCACCATATGAATAAATGTGTCTCCTCATTTGAAACATGTATTATCATCTAAAAATGTCAAGATCAAAGAATAAAATGGTTATACATGTATTAGTTTTTGAATCTTTATATGTTGCACAATACTTTTTATACTGCATATCTTTAAGCAATGAATGTTAATATATTCAAGTACTCAATCATCACAAATTTTCACATGAGCATGTTATATATATATATATATATATATATATAATCCTCATGTTGATCAAAATATTTGATCACTTGATTTTCCACTCCTTGGAATAATAATAAAAACAATTGATATCAGAAGAAGGAATTTTTTATGATAATTACTTCTTGGTGTAGCCCTTAGTCTCAGATTCATCATGCATTTTACGGAATCAAAATCTGAGTCTGTATTCCCAATATATTCATGTTTTTTTCCAACTACCTGATCTTCCATAAGGGGCACTTCTTCCATGTGCAACACAGTTGATTTCTCTTTTCATACTAAGTTTGCTCTCTTATCTTGAATGAGTCTCGAGGATACACTCATATTCTCGTACATCTCATGTTCTCGTACTTAAATACTAAGCCTCATTAACATTCTCTCTTCTCTAAGTCCCATTCTCTCTTATCTTAGTCTTATACTTAGTCTTTCCTTAGTTTTGATCCCTTTACCATCTCCCCTTATAATTCAACATTCTTCACTCCCTCCTACCGTACGGTACCATACTTCGTTCCCCCTTATCACTCCACACTCCTCACTCCCGCAGCTCCATATGTCATTCCCCCTTATCACTCCACACTCCTCACTCTCGTTGTGCCATACCCCATTCCCCCTTCCTCACTTCACTCACTCCTCACTCATGTGGCACCATACCCCATCCCCCTTCTTCACTCCACTCCTTCCTACCCCATGACCCTACCATTCCCATCGACCCACCACACTCCACTCCTTTCCATACCCCCCCTCTCGTCCTTCTCCCATACTCTCCCTTATTTAACATA
>JASDQU010028374.1:1891-16646 GCA_032191745.1 Picea mariana
TTTCTATTTTATTTAATTATTGTGTTTCCTTCTTTTGTCTCATTTACTTTTATATTTGCATTGTATTTAATAGTTTATCTAACCTTCATTAATTACTAAATTACAGTTGCAGAAACTGAATTTTACAACGATTCGCTTGTTCGATTCTATTTTAGATCTTCATCACACCTCCCCGTTGAGAGGCTTTTTAGTCTCCACAAAAGCTTAGAGGAAACCAATCTAGATTAATGTGCCTTTTGTCTGTTTCTCTAGAACATGGCTCTGACTCTAGCTCCTAGCTACAACTCTGACTCTGGCTCTGGCTCTGGCTCTAGCTCCAGCTCATGACTTTGGCTACTACCTCCAGTGTTGGTTATGGCTCTCGCTCTAGTTCTTGGCTCACTTGTTCCAACAATTCACTAACTCTCAGCTCTAAGCAATCTCCAGATCCGAACTCTTCAATCGAAATTCAATCCCATCTTCACTGTGCGAGTCACTTGCATTCTCATGCTTGGAGATGGTCTATCTTGATAGCCAATGAAAGCCAAGTCAAATTCTAGGCTATACTTGTTCAATGAGATCCCAACAGCTATGCCATCATGTAACAATTCCACAAGAGGAAGTGTGGATTGCCCTCTTCTGCTAGGATCAATTGCTTCTCGGCATGGAAACAATTCTCTGCATCAAACTCTATAATCTTTAGATTTTGCAGTTTGTCAATCAAAATTCCTCCATTACTCTACTCAACAAGAGACATGTATAGCTCTATTCAAGCAGTGTGTGTGTGCTTCACTCTTGCACTTTCTATCACCATGGGCAAGGAATCAGATGCATTGAWWGCAATTTTACATGCCCCTACATGTTGGTTGTAAGAGACTTTAATATTGGTAAGTTGGTTCACCGAATGGTGAGTCATTCTTCAACCAAATTGCAATGAAAGAAACATCATCCCATGCTTTAGATCCTTCCCTGCTCTCTCCTTCTTTCACAAAATAATTGCTTGCTTTGTTGGTGAGGCTAACCTCTTGTGCTACTACAACTCCTTGGATAGCTTTTGCTCCTTGAGCTAGAGATGCAGGGAACTCTTCATTCTCTTTTCTCTTCACTCTCCACACTCTTCTCTTGGATGTGCAGTTTTTGGGGTGAAGCTCTAGATGTAGTCACTGACACTTTGCTTCCTAATGGCCACTCAACTTGCAGTGGTGGCAAAATTTCTTAGCACTACTGTAAGGACTACTTGACATATTTTCTCCAAGTGCCTCTAAGTTTGTTGTTGGTTTGGGGAAGCCTTCTTGCCATTCCTCCTTTGAAAACAATCTAGCTTATGGCATGTGGCTTGCTTCTCCTAGCAAGATGCCTCCAGATGGCTTCTCTTCCCACAGAAGAAACATACTTCTAAGTACCAACAACTAGTAGCTCTATGGGCCTTGCTTCTTGCAACAAAGACAAGCAAGGGATGCCTTACCTATTGCATACCTCTTTCTCTCTGTCTTCTTGTTTCGAGTGATCTTCTTGCCACTTCTTCTAGGTGTTGGTGCATGTTGAGTCTTTGCACTTTTCTCATCGTTGCAATTCTACAATCTACCATGAGAAGGATGGAGTGAGAATGTGTTTCCACCTCCATTTGCTACTGCTCTTCCTTCTAATAAGCAAGCCAATTCTACCATGTCCTTTGCCTTCACAAATGTGGTCTTGTTATTCATGGCCTTTTTATTTCCGCCATCGAAACCTAGGCCTTCATGCTTGGCCCTCAGTTCAGCTACAATGGAGCTTAGGATGCCTTGTCATCTCTTTCCTATCCATTGTACATCGTGGCCCATCTGCCTTAACAATTTCAAACTAATGCCCCTAGTATGCTTTTCAAATTCACCAAAATGCTCTTGAGAAATGTATAAGAAAGGTGAGCTTACCAGAGTTGTCTCAGTCATGGTGTTGGCCTTAGCAGTGGCAATGGAAGGTGGCTTTACTTCCTTGGTCTCTTGGATAGTTGCTTGTAGTTTTGCCAATGCTTCTTCCTTTTCTGCCAATTCTAGTTGTAGCTAAGACATCATCTAAGTCATCATATCCTCCTACCAACTATACATCTGGATGACCTTCTCTTCCAATTGCACAAGTTGCACTCTACTCTTGTCCCAATTTGTCGTAACAGTTTTGAGGGAGAGTCTTCGCATTCATCAAATCCCTTATTTATTAATGGCATCAGTTTAGCAGAGGTCTCAAATTTCCTTTTTAGCTCTACCATCCTCTCGTCAAACATCTGGACCTTCTCCTTCAAGTGCTTATTCTCTTCTTGAAGTTGCACATTGATGGCTTGTAGGTCTTCCAACCTTTCTCTTTTTGCTTTTCCCATGCTAGGTCTATGTTCTCTTCAGAGTTCTAGCAATTGTGTCAAGATCAAGGATTTCAATGCTTTGATACCATTATGATCCGTAAACAAGGGACTTATAGACCACTTGCTTCACCAACATGGATTATCTATAGAAATTTATTTGTTCATTGCAATCCCAACTTAGAATTGCTTACAAGGGTTGTTCTTGGTGTTTGGTTGTCTTTGTAAAATGGAAGTCTTTTACCAATCAATTCTCTAAGCATGAATGGCTACAGCCAGTCTCTAATGGTGATGTCAATGAAAACAACTCTATATTGCATGAACTCAACCCAGCCTTAATCAAAATAGACAATGAGGATTGGATAGGCACTTGCTTGTAAACTATAGTAGCCAAATACCAATGCTACCCAATTAAAATTCAATTAGCTACCAATCGACTCCTTCAGATGGGCTTCCCATCACATGAGTTGCACTCTATCTTTTCAACACTCTTCCAGCACTCTACTTCTCATTAAACAAAAGGAGTAGTTATGACTATTGTTCAATTTAGACAAGAAGAATACAATGGGCACTCTCATCCACAATGTTAAATCCAACTTCCTTTTATCCCTTACGCTACAGCCAATGTCACATGGTTCGGGTTCGAGTTCGAATTTAGCGATGAGGTTCGAATAAGGTTTGCCATTAGGTTCATCCATATACATATTTCAAATTTTAATCAAAAAATATTTATAATCATATATAATTATTATTTTATATGTATAGTTTATATGTATTTATAACTATGTATTATATTAATAAATTTATCATTATTTTAGAATATAAGTTATATTTAATCTTCTAATTAATATTAATAAATTTATAATTCTTTATAATTATAATTTATATTTAATCAAGTAATTAATATTAATAAATTTATATGTTTCTGTCAATTGGATCTAGCTCGTGTGGTTGTGGGATGTAGTGTTATCCTCTCCACCCAAGTTCTATTCCCATTAATGACATGTTGAACTCATTATGAGTAAATTGTTGAAAAGGCTTCAAGCCCTATTGTTGATTTGGCATTGTCCAATGAAGAATTCTGGGTTTACCTTGGGTATCATCCTCAAAATGAGGGGAAGTACATGGGGGTTTTCCCCGAGAGTTGTTACCTGGAAAAAATAAATAAATTCATAGTTTTTATAAATACAAGTTATATTTAATAATGTAATTAACCCTATGAATAAACAGGGAATAACCTCGTAAATACCTTGTAATTAGCCCTGCAAATAATCTGTAATTAACTCGTAAATAACCCATGAATAACTCTGTGAATAACCTAACCCTGTAAATAGCCACGTAACCTGCCTGCAATATCAATCTTGTAATTAGCATCAACTCTCAAGGGTTTTGACAGGCCTTTGGGTACAAAACCCAGAGAAAGTTAAGCCAGAGAGTCGTGTGATTGGTTAATATCCAGCATAGTTCAGAGAGCACTTGTGTAGCCTGCACCGGTTCACGAGACACAGAAAGGCACCTATTCATTTTGCTTGTTGTCCGCCTTTGCCCTCGTAGGGCCACCCAAGTGGGGTGAGCCCCTGCTATAGATGATTGTAGCATCGGACAAGTACTTTCGCACAAGTCTCACTGCCTAGAAGTGTGGAAGTTGTCCAAAGCCTTCAACCTTAGTAATTTACTTTAATTAAACGAATCATTAACGTAAATTGCCTTTATAATTAAAGTGAGTTTAATTAATGAAATGCAAAGGTTGATTGCATTAGTGAATTAAATAAATCTCACTTGAGATCAATGGTTGAGATTTATTTAATTCACTAATGCAATCAACCTTTGCATTTCATTAATTANTGAGGGGAAGTACATGAGGGTTTTCCCCGAGAGTTGTTACCTGGAAAAAATAAATAAATTTATAGTTTTTATAAATACAAGTTATATTTAATAATGTAATTAACCCTATGAATAAACAGGGAATAACCTCGTAAATACCTTGTAATTAGCCCTGCAAATAATCTGTAATTAACTCGTAAATAACCCATGAATAACTCTGTGAATAACCTAACCCCGTAAATAACCACGTAACCTGTCTACAATATCAATCTTGTAATTAGCGTCGACTCTCAAGGGTTTTGACAGGCCTTTGGGTACAGAACCCAGAGAAAGTTAAGCCAGAGAGTCGTGTGATTGGTTAATATCCAGCATAGTTCAAAGAGCACTTGTGTAGCCTGCACCGGTTCACGAGACACAGAAAGGCACCTATTCATTTTGCTTGTCGTCCGCCTTTGCCCTCGTAGGGCCACCTAAGTGGGGTGAGCCCCTGCTATAGATGATTGTAGCATCGGACAAGTACTTTCGCACAAGTCTGACTGCCTAGAAGTGTGGAAGTTGTCCAAAGCCTTCAACCTTAGGAATTTACTTTAATTAAACGAATCATTAAAGTAAATTGCCTTTATAATTAAAGTGAGTTTAATTAATGAAATGCAAAGGTTAATTGCATTAGTGAATTAAATAAATATCAACCATTGATCTCAAGTGAGATTGAGATTTAATCTCAACCAATGATCTCAAAGTGAGATTGGGGTTAGCAAGGTTCGGTCAAAACTCAAGATTATAAAAGTAGGGCTATGTGAAGGGGAAAGACGCACAAGGAGAACTCAATGAGAGTGTTGAGTCACGAAGGACTGTGATTCAAGGAGATCTCAGCAAGGTGAAGAAGGACTTTCATCTAGAGATCAAGTCCAAAGGAGGAAAAGTGCAAGTAGTGCAGCAAGAGGGAGAAAATCAACAACAAGAAGATTTTGTGGATGTCGTACCATCAAGGCAAAGGCTCTACTATTCTCTGGAGGATCGTACATACAAGGAGAGGCCATACAGCCGCAGCAGCAGGGTCGTATAGCCGCGAGCCGTACAACAAGTCGTACAGCGGTCCTACAGCAGTTGTACAGCACAGTGGTTGTACATCAAGGCTACAACGAGGGTTTTGAAATATCCCTGATCCAATGGATCTGGATGGACTCTACTGAAACTGATGTCTCAACTCTCAGATCTGATACTCTGGGGGTTTTGGGATGCATTTTAGTTACTTTGTTTAACATGTGTGGTGATTTTGCATGCATGTGTCATATAAATAAGTTGTTTGAGAAGAATATATGATGCATGCGAAATAAAGGAACCAACACAACTGAATAGCATGTCCTATGGAAAATAGCAGGAAATAAAATGTGCATGTAGGAAATATAGGAACTACTCATCAGCTAGATCTCATAAGAGTTGATCCTCGTTGGAATACAATGCAAAACAACAAGAAATATCCGTATACAGAAGATCAGGAAGAATTGACAACTTGCATGTACAGATCTGTTGTATGTAATCTCGGATACTCACGGCCACTGTTGCAAATGTCTGGAAAGTTCGCCCTGCTGGCTATACTCGTTTGATCTACCTAGAAACTGTCCCAAATGATGCGCCCTGGCCTCATAACTCCTCTTGGTGATTGTCAAACTAAAGATCGACCCTCTGTTGATCTAACCGGACCCTGGGTGGGACCCCTTGGGGTTTGCGCCCCTCTCCTAGACAACTGATGTGCCCCCGTGATTCCATCGTCGAAATCTTGCGATGTATGGCTCAAACTGAGCGCCCTGGTATGCTTTGTACTGGGTTGGGAGAGTTTCTTCGGATCTAACCCGATGAGCTCTCTGGAACCCTCAATGTGCCTCCCCAAGTGTTGCGCACTTCCTGGCTACCAAATGCGCACTAGGAGATTCCTCCGTCGATCTGATGAATGGTAGCTCAAAAGAAGTGCCCTGGATCCCTCTCAACTGGGTCGAAAGGAAATGACAAGATTTTCCCTGGTCTCGTCCAGCTACACAAAACTGTCTCTAACCCTTGCACCCTCACTAGTTGTAATGCACAATCTCTAAACTGGGTATACAGAATACAGATCTAGCACAATGAAATACCTGGATGGTATCTCTGATAGGCTAGGGTGTGTCTTCTAACACAGAAACCGATCTGGGTGGTGTTTCCTCCAGAAATCCACAAAATAGCTAAGAGGTCGACTTCCTCCTCTAGAACCTGTTCTCAAATCAAAATCATAACATAATGAGGAATTAGGTCAAATTCCTCTTCTTATACCTCCCCCGATCTAATTTGTCGTTGACATCACTTAAGCTAGGCGCCTTTCCTTCTAAGTCGAATGTGAGTAATTAATTAAGTCCCCCCTTAACACCTTTTTCTTCTATTTCTCCGATGACTTTCGCTTAAGTGACTTTTCCTATGCTTTTTGGCTTAATCCATCGTTTAGCCATTTATTCACCCTTATTTCTCCCTTTGTTCCTTGTTTGTGCCTGACTATATTCTACAAGAATAGATAGACTACTAAGTCACTCCCTGCTGAGGCTATTCTTAGGAACGAGACATCACAGTCCTCCCTTCCCGAGATTGCTTGTCCTCAAGCAAAATTAATCCTGGGTCTTGCAATATATGCTCTCCCTCCCATGTGGCATCCTCCACTAGAAGTCCCCTCCATCTGACCAAGCACTCCCTGATGACCCTACTCCTCAACCTACATTCTCTCCGCTCGAGCACCTCCTCTGGCACTAACTCCAACTATCCTTCCTCATCCAAGGGTGGCAGCTCCACTGAAATGAACACTTGTTGTCCCACTGCCTTTTTAAGGCAAGAAACGTGGAACACGTTGTGTATCTTGCTACCCTCCGGTAACTCTAGCTCGTAGGCCACTTCACCTATCTTCCTGATGACTCTGTACGGCCCATAGAACCTAGGATTCAGCTTCTCTGCCCCACTCCTCTTCAACGAAGACTGTCTATACGGCTATAATCGCAGAAAAACCAAGTCCCCTACCTCGAAACTGCACTCTATCCTCTTCCTATCTGCATAGATCTTCTGTTGGTTTTGAGCTACCTGTAGGTTCTCCTTCACTGCCCGTAGAATCCTCTGACTCTCCTCAATCCAGTCTTTGGCCCCAAGGACCCTGTTATCCCCAAACACAGTCTCCACAAAAGAGGGTGCATCGTATCCATACAATGCTCTAAACGGTGACATCCTGATAAACATGTGGTAAGTTGTGTTGTAACAGTACTCACCCATGTGCGTTGCTACCCCCCCACATGGTTCCTCAGATACCCCTCCACCCATATGTTGATGATCTATGTCTGTCCATCTGTCTGTGAGTGGTAGCTGGTACTCATGGCTAACTCTTTGCCAACCAACTTGAAGAGCTCCTGCCAAAACGCATTGATGAAGCGCCCATCTCTGTCACTAACTATCTACCTGGGTAAACCGGAAAACTTCTCCGAAAAATAGCTCTACTACCTGTATGGCCTTGTAGTTTGTGGGTATGGCAAAGAAGTGTGCAAATTTGGTCTGCATGTCGACCACTACAAATATACAATCCCTAACCTGCACTCAAGGAAGTCCTGTAATGAAGTCCATAGAGATGCTCTCTCATTTCTACTCCGGAATGGGTAGAGGCTAAAGTAACCCTACAGGGTGTGTCTGCTCAGACTTGTTCTGTTGACAAGTCGTGCACTCCCGGATGTGCTTCAGTACATCATCCTTGAGACCCTTCCATGAGAATCTCTCCCTGAACTTCCGGTATGTTTGAAGAATCCTTGATGCCCAGTTGTAGGTGAATCGTGACAAACCTTCAGAACCTTCCTTTTAAAGGTAGATTCTGGAACCAAGTAGATCCAGTCCTTGTAGAAAATGACATCGTCTAACACCCGGTATCTATCATCAACTACCTGTCCATCCAGTACCTCACAAGAAAACTTGTTTTGGGAGTACTCCACCAACAAATGTGCCTTCCAGTCTGTGCAAATATCCATCATCGAACACCCTGCTGGCCTCCTGGACAAAGCATCTGCTACGACATTCCTTTTCCTTTAACATACTCAATGTCAAAGTCAAAGGCTTGGATCTTCGAGACCCACTTCTGTTGTCTCTCACTAAGGTCTTTCTGATCCAGGAAATACTTAAGACTGTTGTGATCAGTCTTCACTACAAACCTGCTACCCACAAGATACTGTCAGAATTTGGTTAAAGCATGCATGATTGCTAGCATTTCCTTGTCATATATCGAATAGAGTCTCTCCAACTCATTGAGCTTCCTTCTCTCGAACACAATGGGATGTCCTCCCTGCATCAAAACTGCTCCAATCCCCACCCCTGATGCGTCGCACTCTAGAACAAACGACCGAGATAAATACGGAAGGGCTAGAATAGGGCATGTGCTCATAACCTCCTTCATTTTCTCAAAAGTTTGTTGTGACTCATCCATCCACTGCAAAGCACCCTTCTTGGTTAGATCTATGAGTGGTGCTCCCAACTGTGAAAAGCCCCTGACAAACCGCCTGTAGTAACTACATAACCCAAAGAATCCCTTCAGCTCTATGAGGTTCTTGGGTGTTGGCCAATCCAAAATGGCCTCGATCTTCTCCTAATGAACCTGTACTCCATGCTCACTGATGATATGCCCTAAATACAATAGTTCTCTCATTTTGAACTCACACTTGGACTCCTTGGCATATAATGACTGTGCCTGCATAATGCCCAAGACCTCCTCCAAGTGTTCCAAATGCTCAGCCCGTGTCCTGTTGTAAATCAAAATGTCTTCGAAGAATACCAAAAGGTACTTCCTTAGCTACCCCCTAAAGATGTGATTCATGCAAGAGTGAAAGGTGGCCGGTGTGTTGGTCAACCCAAACGGCATGATCAAAAACTCTAAGTGCCCAAAATGGCATCTGAAAGTTGTGTTCTCTATGTCCTGCTCTCTTATAATCTGATGATATCATGACCGTAGATCAATTTGTGAAGAAAACTGCCCCATGTAGCTCGTCCATCAACTCATCTATGCGCGGAATGGGGTACCTGTTCTTGATCATTTTCTTATTAAGGGCTCTGTAGTCTATGCACATCCTCAATGTGCCATCTTTCTTCAGTACGAGTACGACTAAAGAAACAAAAGGACTCGTGTTGGGCCTGATGTGCCCCATCGCAAGCAATTCCTTGATTGCTTTCTCGATCTCGTTCTTGAATCTCTTGGGGTGTCTATAGGGCGCGGTGATCACAGGTGTAGCCCTCGCCTCCAACTCAATAGTATGCTCGAACCCCCTGTCAGGTGGCCTCCCTAGTGGTATCGGCCCAAACACTGGCTCATACTGACTCAGAAGCTCTATGATCTATGGATGGTAATGCTCTCTGCCCTCTGAATCCTTTCGGGTGGTGATCAGACACTCTGTTGCATATGTTACATCACTGTGGCGGAAGATCCGCTCCATCCTCTTCGATGATATTGCTCTGGGTGCTCCTGTAGACATACCTCTCAATACTACTCTCGACCCACTGGCATCTCTGAAACTCATGGTCAACATCTGATAGTTGAACCCAACCTCTCCCAATGAATATAGCCACTGTACCCCCAACACTGCATCTGTATCTGACAGGTCAACTACGTAAAAAGTATCCGTCAGGGTGTAGTTGCCTAGCTTGACCTCTAGGTTTGGAACCATATCCAAGCATGCCATAGTATATCCATCTGCCACAGCCATAGTGAACCCCTCAAACTCCTCAGTGTGTATCCCCCTCCAGGCTACTAAGGACACATCGATGAAATTGTGGGTGGCCCCACCATCTACTAAAGTTGTCATGCGTTGCCCCTGTATAAGGCCCTTGAGCATGAGAGTGTTGTACCTGGGTACTCCTGAAAGGGTTGCTATGGTCCCCCCTTTCACGTCTTTGCGAAGCTTTGTCTCCTCCTTTGGTTGTGCCTCTGCCTGTGTCTGAGGTTTCTTCGGATGCTGCTCTGACTCATGTGTAGGCTCATCCTATGAGTCACTGTCTGTCTATGCCCCGATCTCCTCATCCTCCTCCTCACTTCCTGATTCCACCTCAATGTAGTGGATATGTCCCTTTCCCATGCATCAATGCCCTGGGACCCAAGGGTCTCTACAAGAGAAGCAAAGCTTCTTCCTCCTCAACTCTCGTCTGGTGTCATCATCCAACTTGGGCTTACCCTTCCAATCCCTCTGAGGAATCTTCTGATCCTTGTCTCTCTATGGCACAAAGGGTTTGGTAAAGGTTTTGGGTTTCGGCACTGAGTCCCCCATGTCTCTAGTGCGCAAAATGGCCTCCTGTAGGGTGTGAGGATTGAAAGCCTTAACCGAGCCCCTCAATGGCTCTATCAATGCCTCAGTGAACAGCATCACCAATCTGTGCTCTAAAATAACCGATACGGCCACTGCCTTCCGCTGGAATTCTGTGATGAAGGCCTCGGCTGACCCTGTCTATCTCAACTGTGTCAGATCCCTGAAATGCAGTTCTGGATCCCTCCTTTCAAACCTCTCCATCAACCTCTCGATGAACTCCAAATATGAAGTAATGCAGTTGTGACCCAAGGTCACCAACCCATGATACCACCACTCGTGGGCCTCCCCATCCAAGTGCAAGGTGGCGAAGCTAATAGCTTTTGACTCTATCATCAGGTTGAGCTTTGAATAGATGTCAAGCTTTTGTACCCATGCCTGAGCTAAGCATCGAGATGACCCGTCGAAAGTAGGAATATTCAGCTTCCCCACTTTCTTTATGAAGTCCATGTTCTAAGTTTGCGCATTTCCCCTCTGTGCCTCCCTGGGCCAGTTCGATACCTGATCGAACAATAATCTAGCAAACTCATGTATGCATGGAACTCTGGTCCCAGTGCCAAATAATCTCTCTTGTACTCCCCAAATGGGTCCTGTGGCACTGCCTTCCCCTGTCATGGTTGTCCTCCTGCCTGCCCTGGCTGTCCTAGCAGTTGTCCCCCCTGGGACTGCAGATACAGAGGTCGAGGAATCCTCCCAGATGATGTATAGGTACAGATGGGTGAAGGATGTCCACTCGCTCCGCCCTGAGATCCACTTGCACCACCTCCCTGGTGTCCTCCTAAACCACTCGCTCCTCCTGTCATGTTGGCACCCATAGTGCTCACACTGTGTTGAATCATCTGTGTGTTGATCGCCATTTGTGCTATGGCGTTCATCATATCCCGTTGTCCTCTAGCTAAGTCACTCAAGATGGCCTGCATACTATCATAATGTGTCTCAGGGCCTTTCCCCTTGCCCTCTGGTGTCTCAAGCCTGTCACCCATAGTCCTCTCTATGTATGCCTATGTGTCGTAACTGATGTGATCCCTGTCCTCTATCTCTTGCTCTGTATCTGACTAAGTGTGGAAGGGAATGTAGTCCCTTTTGTTCCTGTCTTATATGTCTCTACTATGTCCACTACGGTATTGAATGTACTCGTCCCCAATATGACCTCGACCCTCTGCCTATTTTGCACTTGTTCCCGGAATCATGGGGTCATGAGAAAGCACTTCTTCACAGGCTAGGAGGAAGAAGGCTCTGATACCACTGAAATATCCCTAATCCAATGGATCTGGATGGACTCTTCTAAAACTAATGTCTCGGCTCTCAGATCTAATACTCTGGGGGTTTCTGGATGCGTTTTAGTTACTTTGTTTAACATGCGTGGCGATTTTGCATGTGTGTCATATAAATAAGTTGTTTGAGTAGAATATATGATGCATGCAAAATCAAGGAACCAACACAACTCAATAGCATGTATTATGGAAAATAGCAGGAAATACAATGTGCATGTAGGAAATATAGAAACCACTCATCAGCTAGATCTCATAAGAGTTGATCGTCGATGAAATACAATGCAAAACAACAAGAAATACCCATATACAGAAGATCGAGAAGAATCGACAACATGCATGTACAGATCTGTTGTATGCAATCTCGGATACTCACGGCAACTACTACAAATGTCTGGAAAGTTCGCCTTGCTAGCTATACTCATCTGATCTACTTGGAAATTGTCCCAAATGATGCGCCCTGACCTCACAGCTCCTCCTAGTGACTGTCAGACTGAAGATCGACCCTCTGCAGATCTAACCAGGCCCCAGATGGGACCCCCTTGGGGTTTGCACCCCTCTCCTGGACAACTGATGCGCCCCAGTAATTCCACTGTAGAAATCTAGCGATGTATGGCTCAAACTGAGCGCCCTGGTATGCTCTGTACTGGGTTGGGAGGGTTTCTCTGGATCTGACCCGAAGAGCTCTCTGGAACCCTCAATGTGCCTCCCTAATTGTTGCGCACTTCCTGGCTACCTGATGCGCACTAGGAAATTCCTTCATCGAAATCTGATGAATGATAGCTCAAAAGAAGTGCCCCGACTCCCTCTCAACTAGGTCGGAAGGAAATGACGAGATCTTCCCTGGTCTCGTCCAGCTACACAAAACTGTCTCTGACCCTTGCGCCCTCACTGGCTGCAATGCGCAATCTCTAAACTGGGTATACAGAATACAGATCTGGCACAATGAAATACCTTGATGGTGTGTCTTCCAACACCGAAACCGATATGGGTGGTGGTTTCCTCTAGAAATCCACAAAACAGCTAAGAGGTTGACTTCCTCCTCTGGAACCTGTTCTCAAATCAAAATCATAACATAATGAGGAATTAGGTTGAATTCCTCTTCTTATACCTCCCCCGATCTAATTTGTCGTTGACATCACTTAAGCTAGGCGCCTTTCCTCCTAAGTCAAATGTGAGTAATTAATTATGTCCCCCCTTAACACCTTTTTCTTCTATTTCTCCATTGACTTTGGCTTAAGTGACTTTTCCTATGCTTTTTGGCTTAATTCATCGTTTAGCCACCAGATCTCCCTTATTTCTCCTCTTGCTCCTTGTTTGTGCCTGACTATAGTCTACGTGAATAAATAGACTACTAAGTCACTCCCTGTTGGCCTACTCTTGGGAACGGGACATCACAATCCTCCCTTCCCGAGATTGCTTGTCCTCAAGCAACATCAATCATGGGAGAGTACACCTTCAATGACTTCAAGGATTTTTGCAAGGAGGTAGGGATCAAGAGGGAATTGACAGTCTCATACAACCCTCAGCAGAATGGGGTTGCAGAGAGAAAGAACTGGTCCATCATCGATTCTGCCAGGGCTATGATACATGACCAAGATCTGCATATGTTACTTTGGGCAGAGGCATGTAACACGACAGTATATGTGCAAAACAAGAGTCCTCACAAGATATTGGGGGACAAGACTCCTTAGGAAGCATTCACAAGAGTGAAGCCAAGATAGGACATTTGAGGATCTTTGGTTGTCCAGTATACATCCATGTGCATGTGGAGAAGAGGACAAAGCTAGAGCCTTCAAGAGAGAAGGGAATATTTTTGGGATATAGCAAGACCTCAAAAGCTTACAGGATCTTCAATACCAACGCAAAGGAAGACAGTTGTGAGTAGAGATGTTATGTTCGAGGAGAAATTAGCAGCTGGGAAGTCTCATGAGTTACCACCAGTGGCAGAGGACGAGGAGCATGAGGCTCCGAAGGGAGAAAAGCGTTCATAGGCTTCCAGTTCAGGGAGTCAACCTTCAGGTGGGGAGGAGTTAGCCCCTTCCGGCTCTGTCAAGAGATCCAAGTAGTTTACGCAAACATTAAAGGATGCTCAGGAGCATATTGAGGCTCCTAGGAGCACACTCAGGGAGAGCATGCCTCTAAAGAAGTTTCCAAACTTTATGGCACTAATGAGTAACGTCATTGAAGAAGCGACACATGGTGCAGGATGATGTGTGGGACATTGTGTCGGGATCAGAGGGACAGCTAGTTCCAGGTGGCTCTTCGAGAAGTACCTTCCTCACTAAGAGGGAGTGTTGATGATTGTAGCATCGAACAGGTACTTTCACACAAGTCTAAGTAATTTACTTTAATTAAAGGAATTATTGAAGTAAAGTGCTTTTATAATTAAATCGAGTCTAATTTAATGAAATGCAAAGGTTTTTTGCATTAGTGAATTAAATGAATCTCAACCATTGATCTCAAGTGATATTGAGATTTAATCTCAACCATTGATCTCAAACTGAGATTAGGGTTAGGAAGGTTCAGTCAAAACTCAAGATTATAAAAGCAAGGCTAGGTGAAGAGGAAAGTCACACAAGGAGAACTCGTTGAGAGTGTTGAGTCATAAAGGACTATGATTCAAGGAGATCTCAGCAAGGTGAAGAAGGACTTTCATCTAGAGATCAAGTCTAAAGGAGGAAAAGTGCAGGTAGTGCAGCAAGAGGGAGAAAATCAGCAGCCAAAAGATTTTATGGAGGCCATACCAACAAGGCAGAGGCCGTACTGTTTTTTGGAGGGTTGTACAGCCAAGGAGAGGTTGTACAGCCGCAGCAGCAACCTATACAAGGTTGTACAGCCACAGCAGCAAGGTTGTACAGGCCGCAGGTTGTACAGTCGCGAGTCGTACAACGGTCGTACAGCAGGGCTGCAACAAGGGTTTTTCCTCTAGGGAAATTTGTCAGGTTTTGATGTTTTGTACTTTTCCTGAGTGGGCATTTTCTCTGTAAAGGAGCCCTTGCAAGCTTTGATATTAT
>JASDQU010028376.1:0-18252 GCA_032191745.1 Picea mariana
TGGAGGAATTCCAGAAAACAAACTGAATAACATTGTATAGTAGTTTTAAATCTTTATTCATTACGGGTACAAAGTTATAATTATTTCAAGTCAGGGTTGTTGACTAATCCAAAACTAATATTGTGAGACTAAAGAAAAGTTTGATGAAAATGCTAGTCTTTTGTTGAAGGTTTGCAGGAATGTGATCATATACACTAGGTGTATTATAGAGCTACAAATCAGATTTGGATGATGAAATTGATGAGGGATTTTGGTTGAGGTACATGTTGAGTACATGGTTGAGACAAGTAGTTGATGAGTTGGCACATACATAAGGTGTATAGTTGNTATTGATGAGTCATAGTTGATGAGTAGTTGACACATGATTGGTACATGCTTGGTGCATGTTTGATGCAATTTTTTATGGTATAGTTTGATTACAGGTTGCTGCATGGTTGATGCACTTGTTTATGGTACATGTTCATTACGGATTGAGTTACAGGTTGGTGCATGGTTGATGCACTTGTTTATGGTACAGGTTGGTTATAGGTTGATGCATGGTTGATGCATGGTTCAGATTTATTGGTACACTTTTACAGCAGTATATCTGACAGTGATAGTGTGACAGTGGTTCCATCATTCTACTTCTACTTCAGGGCGGCAGGACGGGGCAAGGACAGGTGGTTGTAGCCACCTTCCGGTTGTAGCCAGAGAACATAGGGGGTTGTAGCCCCCTTCTGGTTGTAGCCAAAGAATTGGGGAGTTGGAGCTTCCCTTAGGTTGTATCTTGAGAAACTAGGGGGTTGGAGCCTCCTTCCAGTTGTAGTTGGAAAACAAAGGAAGTTGGTGCTTCCAATGAATGTAATTCTTCAAGACATATAAGAAAAAACATTCCATGGTTTTCTCCCGATTTGGGTTTCCACATAAAACACTGGTGTACTGTGTATTTGTATGATTGTTCATTTGTTCATTGTTTATTTACTCTGTAGTTATTGGATGATAATGCTTCATTGATACAACACTTGGATTATATGGTTAAAAGGGATTAAATTTCTCTATTACTGATTCAACCCCCCTCTCAGTAATCCAATAGTTTGCACAAGTAAAGAGGTCTGACAATAAGAACATTCCTCTCTCTATAAAGTGCTCCAAGTAAAAATTCATCTTCAAGGAGAGGCCCTCTTAAGGTACAACCCAAGTGACTTGAATGTACTATCTAGATTTCCTCTCTAATAGTGTAATTAATTCCTACTTAGATGATAAGAGGCGGCCTAGAATGTCTAATTAGTACCTACAAGGGGGCAGTCAATCTAGAGAGATGGCCAAAAACTAGAGGAGTTGAGAAGCCTATTAAAACCAACCACTGACACACCAAGGGGGACTTGTTGAGGCCATAGCCTCGAAAGAGTAGAGTGAGATAGGTAGGAATAACTATATCTCCCCAAGTCCAATTTTGCAAAGGTATGAACTCTATAAATAAATGACACCAAACAAAAGATGACTTTGAGGGGAACAGGATGGGCACTGAACTCCACCTAAATAATGGTGTAGGGGACTATCTTCTTACAATATATGATGCGGCTGAGAAGGAGGATATATGTTCTCTTAGTCTTGGTATAATTAGTCTAAAACCAACTTGATCCCCATATCTCCAAACCATAGAGGGTCGTGGGTCTTATTATCGTATAGAAAAGGTGCATCTTGGGAAATATGTCTTATAATTGGTTCTAGAAGCAATGTCTCTTGAGGAGGGAAATGGATCCATGTCCATTATTGAGGCAACGCTGGAGGGCCTAACACAAGTTGAAATGTGGCCCCCAAACCCAGCCCCCAAGTTAGTGTAGGTCATTATGATCTCTATCTCTTCCCCTCAAAAGTAGAAATGGATGTTAGAGAGAGCACTCTTTAACGATTAAAGATAATAACCTTAGTTTTACCCAAGTTGACCATGAATTGTTGAAGATCACAAAAGCTAGAAAGGACATCAATCTATCTCTGTAAGCCCTTAGGAAATGAGACCATAGGAATAAGTCAATAATGAAGAGGGCCAAGGATATCAATACCTAATGTAGAATACAACCATCATCATCTTGAATATGCTTGCGAAGAAAAGACTCTAATTCATTGCCTTAGATCCCAATGAGTAGGAAAGATGGAGCACCCCTACTTGACCCCAAAGGTGCTCTACATGAAATCATAAAGGCCATGGATTGTGTGGAGATGACCAAGGACCAACTCATTGAATCTCACGATGACAACCACAAGGATCTTGAAGATGCCAATGTCAAAACTCCTTTGAAACAAACTTTGTTGTTACTGTGTCAAATGCCTTTCGAAAGTATACAAAATAAGAAAGTATTTCAAAGAGAAATGACTTAAGCTACACAATAGGAGGAAACAGGTACACATTTCCAAAACAAAAATGCATTGGGAACATGACCCCCAAAAAATTTGGAAATGGGGAAACATGATATATATATATATATATATATATATATATATATATATATATATATAAAGTATTATTTTATAAATAGAAAATTATATTGAAACTTTGAAAGAAAGCATTATGAATAAATGAGCAAGAACATTTAAATGACAAACAATGCTCCACCATCACTTATATTGGGATCCTCTTTGTTATCACATGATTTGTACTTTTGTAAAAACCTCCACAAGATCCCCAAATATTGTGTAACTATGAAAGAAACTATCACTATCACCTAAGTAGAGTCCTCCCTCGTTTTAGTGATGGAAGAAGTCCACCACAAGGGAGGCTTCCCTGATGACCTCAAGGGATCAAATAGCAAGAATTAGCCAAGCCTACCTCCCCCTGTCTTGGTCACATGTTAGTCAATTCTAGGTCTAGGATAGAGATAAAGGATAAGGAGATAATTGTTGTACATGTCTGAGACACAATACAACTTGCAGCATATATAGACAATTATCAAGTTATAGAGTGAAAAAATAACCCTTTAGACACTAGACAAGTGAAAATTGCTATGGTTGTTGCAAATTACAACAGTAAATCAGTCTTATAACATCAATAACTATTTTTCAACAACAACAAAAATAAGTGCTTAGAAATGTAGCAATTTAGCATGAAAAGTGAGCATTCATCAAGCATAAAATTATCCAATTGCTAGAAATAATTCCTGAACAAGTTAGTCCACTTATAAAACTTGAAGATTGATCCAAGTGAAACAAAGTAGGTAGATTCTAAACCCTAAGGTGCAAGCACATTTGGGCCTTAGGCTATAGAATTTGAGGAAGAAGGTACCTAGGGTGCAAGCACGTTTGGGCCCTAGGTGTCGTTTTTCCCTTCTTCTAGCTTCACTTAGGTCAAGGATCAAATGTCTAGGGTTAAAACCCTAAATATCAAGCACTTTTGGGCCTAATGATTTTAACCCTAGCAAGGACGTTTCACAAACTTGGACAAATAAAACTGTGAGGAAGAGAAACACTTACTGTCTAATTTTACGGTAATATTAAGATCTAATTAGCTTTTAAAATATTAGCACTGTACTTGAATCAAACTTTAAAACTGAAATGCACATTTACCATAATAGAGGCACGCCATAAACATTTATCCACAATACACAATATCTACCTTGGGGAAAACTGAATGGAAAACCTTCGACAACAAGTGATCTTTCTTATTTGAAAATATATGAGCCAAGAGAAGATACAATAACCTTTCTGGCTTTACAGAGACCAAGAGGGTATGCTTGATTAACTCACTAATACGTTGTGCTAAATCCAAGTTGATCTCTGCAGAATAAACGACCTCAAACACATGCAATGGCATCTTGTAAAAGTTGCAGAAGGTTTATTCCTTCTTCCCACGCTAAACCCTGTTACAATGAAACTCTTCTTTTCCTCTCAGTATCAACAACACTTTACACTTTACCCAGAGGTTCCTTTTATTACTAAATACTCAACCTCCAAGAAGAGATTCATTATAGTTAGCTTAGATCTCCTTTACTTAGTTAGGAGTTAAGGTTTTCTTCTCTTAGAAGTCGCTTTTATTCCTTAAGTTACTAATTATTGAACTTATAATTAGTTAACTTAATTTATGACTTAACTTGAGAGTCACTCAAGTTATTAATTGAATAATTAATTAAGTCATTAATTATATAAATAAAAAATTATTTAATATTTATATTTAATCAAGTTAACTCAGCTTGAATTATTTAACTTATTTATTTAGTTTAATTCTTTATATAAATAATTATTTAAGTTAATATTCACTCAAGTTAACTCAACTTGATTTATTTAACTTATTTATTTAGCTAAATAATTAATTTTGTTAAATATTCATTTATTTAACTTTATTTAGTTTAAATTAATAATTATTCCAGTTAACTATATATTACTTAACTTGATATTCACTCAAGTTTCCTTAACTAATAATTACTTAAGTTAAACCCGCGCATGTTAAGTCGCTTATACTGAGAACATCTTTACTTGTTGATCATTCAACATGTGTACGACTTGTCCAGTCATGTTACACTTAGGAGTTTGATTTCACTCAAGCAAACAGAAGTTCCCTCAAGCATGGTCACACGTGCCAATGCACTAGCTCATTACATAACATATTTTCAACTCAAGTATAAGTAAAGAATTACTTGTCTTGGGATGTGCTTCTACATTTCTCCAACATAATTTGGTCACATGCTACAATTGTTTATCTAGAGTTGATCAGACTCTAGAAACATTCTTGTAGCTTAATCCATCTTGAGTGAACTAGGAGAACTACACATCACTTTTTCCAACTACGCAATATCAATCTTTGCTCAAGTTAGACTGACTTATAACTAGACTCTTGTCCTGAACAACAAGACCCTTTTCTCCAAGTCTCAAGTTCTGCAATGGTAGTCTTGGACAATGTCTTACAATGTTGCAATTTTAACACTCCCTCTCAGGGAGGGAGAACTTCTCAGTAACACCAAGCTTGTCCCGTAATTACACAAATTTTCCAAAAGACACGGGCTTAGTAAGAATGTCATTTATCTGATCTTCAATATGAATGTACTGGAATTTAATGGCACCATTCTGAACCAAGTCTCCAATAAAGTGATATTTCATCTCAATGTTTTTAGACCTGTCATGGAATACTAGGTTCTCTGTGATCTTCAAACAACTATGTTTATCACAATAAATAACCGTTGTTTCTAACTTCTCTTGAAACAACCCAGATAACAGCTTCCTTAGCCATACTGCTTCTTTTCTTGACTCAGTGGCTGTTATATACTCAACTTTTGATGTACTTTGAGTGACAGAGCCTTGTTTCCTTCTTGACCAAGATATCATGGATGAACCCAGACTGAAACAATATCCTGAAGTGCTCTTTTAGTCTATTGGGCTCCCAACCCAATCAAAATCAATGAATAGATGAAGTAGCATGCCTCCACTGGAGGTATACCAGAGCCTAAAAACAATGGACCCTCTCAAATACCTGAGTATATATTTGGCATCGACCCAATGTATTTGTCTTGAATCAGACATGAATTAGCTCAAGGCACTTACTACAAAACAAATGTTTGGTCGTGTATGTATTAGGTACATCAATGAGCCAATCAACTGCCTATACATAGTGGGACCCACTAAGTCTAAACCACTATTTGTCTCATTCAACTTATTCAAGTTAGACACCATGGGAATGTTCATATATTTATAGTCTAACATGCCAAACCTTTTAAGTACATCCACAGTATACTTCCCTTGAGATAGGAATATACCATCTGGATTTTTCCACACCTCAAAACCAAGAAAATAATGCATAAGTCAAGATATTTCATCTCAAATTCAGAAGCGAGATCCCTCTTGCACTAAGATATCAAGCGTTCCTCACCTGTCAGGAACAAGTCATCAACGTACAAGACTAGAATCAATGGATGATTCACTTCAACCTTGAAGTATAGGTTGGAATCAACAATACTCTTTGAAAATCCCAAACTTTGGGGATAGCCATCAATTCTAGTGTACCAAACCCTGGGTGCATGTTTCATCCCATAGAGTGCTTTTCTCAATATGCACACATGAGATTCTTTTTCATGAACCACAAATCCTTTTGTGTGCTCGATGTAAACTTCTTCCTCAACTGGGCCATTGAGGAAGGTTGTTTTAACATCCATCTAGTGGAGTTTCCAAACCAGAACTGAAGCAAGAGATATAATTACCTTGATGGAGGTGTATCTTTCTATTGGAGAAAAAGTTTCCTCCTAGTCAATACCTTCCTTTTGCGAGAACCCGCGAGCCACAAATATTTCTTTTTATTTATCCATGCTTTCATTAGATACATGCTTAATTTTGTACAAACATTGCTGATCTATTCCATATTTTCCACATATCCTGAGTAGCTGTGTGGCCTTTTGCTTTCTCTGAAAGTGCCTGATGGGGCACCATGTCTTTCTGCTTCATGCAGAATTTCTCTACACCAAACAGTCTTCCCCTTAGCTTGAGGTGCTTCCAGAGGTCTCTCTATATGTTCCTCTGATTCTATTGGATCCAATTTTTCCCTCTGCATATCTGACTCAGAGGGACCTGAATCTAGAACCTATAACTAAGGTTCTTTAGACTCCTCCATTTCAGAGTCAAGTGTAATCTCTTTAGAGCATTTGAATGTTGATTTCTCATGAAAATTCGCATCCCTGCTTACCTCAATAATCCTTTGACTAGGGACATAGATTTTGTAGCCTTTAGAAGTTTTGTTGTACCCTAAAAAAATTCCTTTCTTTCCTGAGGGTTCCATCTTGGTTCTATTCTCTTTATGAACATGGATGAAGATGGGACACCCAAAGATTCTGAAGTGTCCCACATCATCAACTTTGTCTCCTGAAAATACTTCCTCTGGAGTCTTTTCTCCCAAAATGGAATGAGGGATTCTATTTTTAATATACACTGCAGTTCTTGTAGCCTCTGCCCAGAGAGAAGTAGGGAGATCCTAATCATGCATCATAGCATTAACAACTTCACAGATAGTTCTATTCTTTCTTTCAGTGACTCCATTCTATTGGGGATTGTAGGGAATTGTGAGTTGTCTCTTGATGCCAACTTCTTTACAAAAATCTTCAAATTGGTGTGAATCAAATTCACCACCATTGTCAGATCTTAGAAMTTTTATCTRCTTRCMAGTTTGCTTCTCTAYCAACACCTTAAATTCCTGAAAYRTGTWTAACATTTCATTATTTTYCTTCMTACAATAAATMCATGACTTTCTTGAGAAATAATCTATAAATATCACATAGTAAATGAAKCCATTTATGGAGGGTGAAGACATGGRCCCACAAAAATATGAGTGAATCAGATCTAAAACTACTTCGGTARGTATCACTCCCCCGGAGTTATAGCTACCGAAGTGGTTACGCCATCCGTCCACTGCTTGATCTAACGATCACGGGAAATATCGAAGGGACTTATATCAACAACTCGTGTGATTTTTCTACTTCGGCCTTCGACATTTCGTGGCTTCGACACTTCGTAGCTTTTCCTAGTCTCCATTAATCACCGAAGTGGCAAAGTTTCGAAGTCCTGAAACTTACACTATCTCCTACTTGGCTTTGATCAACGACTGATGATCTATCGGTTTGATCTAATGGCTCTAGTTATACCCAAATTTTATCAATTAGATCTGATGGCTCTTGCTTATCTAGCTCCAGATCTAACGGTCGTGATTCCACAGTCCTTTACAAAGGATCTATGTCTTCATTGGGCTCTGGCTTCTGTGAGATTTTTGCAATGTTATTTCTCCTGAACTTTTATTTTTTCTTGCGCATTCTTCTGCATAATTTTTTCCATGGTTGACATCAATGACAACTAGTTTTCCAACATCACGAATGTAAAAAAAATTCCTCATAGTTATGAAGGTGTTTCTATAGTTGATCTATTGGGAATTCGATCCCAATAACACTTCCTTAAGGCGCTCCTTTTCCTGAGCTTTAGGATCTCAAAGACATATTCTTTTTTAATGAAAATACCATTTCCTATTGTTTTTGGCCCATACGAGTCTAGTGTTTTGATCTGAAAATGATAAAGGCTTGTATTCTTGAAAATATTTGCAAGTTTTATTTAAGTGTGCTTATGCAAAAGGATCAATTTGCAAACACAATTTTTTTTGAGAAAATTACACATTCAAGATGTAGATAATAAACAACAAATAACAGTGAACAGTAAACACATAACACAACAAATGATAAAGGAGTTCACCCCTCTCTTGGGCTACATCTCCTGGTCCAACTTCCAATGGATCTTTTATATTATTTTCTCAAAGTGCTAAAATATGTTCTTTACAATGCTCAAAATGCCAAATAGATGGCTCCAATGGCTTCAGAACATCCAAAAACCCTTAGTTGGGATTTTTTGACACCTGATTTGGCCAAACAATGAAGAAGATAGGCTTCCTAGAAGTTCCCCTTCAAAATTGTTGTCTCTAGATCACCAAATTGCACCTCTGTGTGTCCAACCTAGCCTCTGCACTCATTTCCATTCTAAAACCTAGCACCGGGCACACAACCGCAACACGTGCACAACTATAGAATGGTTAGGGAACCTAACCCCCTAACCACCAAGTCATTGGGCGTATGGCCATGTGACCACGCATAAAAGGATGGGGCTAATCGTTGTTCAAATCGAATGGAAATACGACAAGTGTTGGCACGGTTTTAACCATTGGCAAAACTCCCATGCAATTAATCATCGGTCATATGTATTGTTAACATAATCACGGGCTGGGGCTAAGCCCCAGCCCGACCCCCATGCCAAACTATACAATAGTCAAACTTAAATAAATTTTAACACATATACATATTAAGAACTAATGTGTGGGCTATTGGTAGCCCACACCATGTGAAGGTGCTCCACCTTGGCGAGAGGTCCGGGGTTCGATCCCCATGGACTCCATATAATTATGAATGACCAATCAAATATGGTGCCACGTGGCAGCCCATGTCTAGGCCACATAGCACCTTCCCACTTGTCAATAATGTGCCACGTGTCGAGCTATGATTCGACCTCACAACTGCCAACTATCTGCCAACTTATCCCTACCACATCATCGTACGGCCCTGCCACATCATCGTACATCCCTGCCACGTTAGCAATTGTACAGACTCTACAGTCATCAATTTTTTTTTCCCTGTTTGACAATTTGAACAGAACGCGATATCACACTCATCCTACATCCATTTGAACCCGTTCGAGTTGTGTTGGGTTCATGACGACAAGGCCTATGCAGCTGTTTGATTTGAAGAGATTCTGAGCACTTTGAATTTTGAGAAAAATTTGATCCCCTGGATCACACCTCCCCATTGGAAAGATTTTGGACCTCCAAAAGTCTATTTTCAGTCTATCTGAAGATGAGGGTATAGTTCCCTCACCTTCCCAACCTCAATCCACTTGGCTTTTCTTGGATTTGTGCCTTTAAGACCAATTCAAAGATATTCCACATTTCCTCATTTTGAAGTTCTCATTCTCCTGTCAAGGATTGTGTCTTCATGTAGTTTTGTAAGATATTCTGGGGAGAAATCATTTATAGAAGGAATCTGAGCATGTTCTCCTTGATCATCAATCAAAGGAGGCTCATACAATTTAAAATTCTCAACATTGACAACTGCATACATTTGCATATAAGGAGGCAAATCCAAACGGAAAGCATTGTTACCAATCCTCTCAAGAATCTTGAAAGGACCATATCTAATTGGTTTCAGTTTTTTACCTTCTCCTTTAAGCCTCTCCTTACTAATGTAAAGCCAAACTTCATCTCCAACTTGGAAACTGTGATCAACACGGTGCTTGTTATGTCTTGTCTTGTACTTGGCTTGACTCTTTTCCAACTTCTCTTGTACCATTTGATGTATCGATTGAATTTATTCAATGAAATTTTCTGCCCTATCAATGTCATATTGACCATTAATAGAAATATCCTTCCCAAAGATAAAATCTAAAGGAGATTTGGGCAAATAGTGAAAACATGCTTCAAATGGCGATGTTTGAGTTGAAGAGTGCTTAGCTCAGTTGTAAGCATGCTGAATGTAGTGTAAATGCTCATCCCAATGTTTAGGATGCTTGCTACAATAACCACGAAGAAGATGCATCAGTGTTCTACTGACCACTTCTGTTTGACCATCGGTTTGTGGATGAAAAGCTGTGCTCTTTTTCAGTTTGGTGTCCATGAGTGCCCATAAACTCAACCAAAAGTTCCCAATAAATCAAAAATCTCGATCAGAAATAATGGATTTAGGCAATCCAAAATGTACCCAAACATGTTGAAAGAACATTTGTGCCATTTGCTCAGCTGTAATCTGCTTCTTACAAGGCATCAAAATACACATTTTTCTAAATTGATCAACCACAACATAAAGATAATCATGATTTCTTTTAGACATAGGTAGACCTCCTACAAAGTCCATGGAAATGCTTTCCCAAGGACAAGAAGGAACTGGAAGTGGAGTATACAATCCCAAATTTCGATTTCTAGGTTTGCTTGTGGCACATAACGAACATCCTCTAACACATCTTGAAACACTTTCATTCATTTTAGGCCAATAGCAGTACCTTTGCAAATTAGCCACCGTCTTGCCTACACCAAAGTGACCAGCAATAAGAGAAGAATGGGCTTCTCTTATTATGTTGATTCTTTCACCCTGCGGAATACATAGATTGCCAAGATGATACAAAATATTATCATGCACATGGTAATCCAATTCCTCAACATGGTTAGAATGACACAAAGTNATCTTGAAACACTTTCATTCATTTTAGGCCAATAGCAGTACCTTTGCAAATTAGCCACCGTCTTGCCTACACCAAAGTGACCAGCAATAAGAGAAGAATGGGCTTCTCTTATTATGTTGATTCTTTCACCCTGCGGAATACATAGGTTGCCAAGATGATACAAAATATTATCATGCACATGGTAATCCAATTCCTCAACATGGTTAGAATGAAACAAAGTTGCATATACTTCTTTAAAATCAGCATCTAAAGCATATTGCTCAACATAGCTCTCATGCATGATAGGACTATGCTTAAGAATAAATGAAGCACTAATAATAGGCCTTGAAAGAATATCAACAACTTTGTTATAAATGCCATTCTTATACCTTATGACCAAGTGGAATTGTTGTAGAAAACCCATCCATCTGAAGTGCCTTACTTGTTGTAGCTTTGTTTGTGATTGTAAAGTATTGCAGTGGTTGATGATCTGTGTGGACAATGGTTTCTTTCCCCAACAAACAATGTTTCCATTTTTTCACACTTTGCACCAATGCATACAACTCCTTATCATAAGTAGGATAGTTAATCACGACACCATTAAAAGTTTCAGAATGAAAACAAATGGGCTTACCATGTTGTAACAAGACTACTCCCATTGCATAATTGCTTGCATCAGTTTGGATTTCAAAAGGTTGTCTCAAATTCGGAAGTGCAAGAACTGGGGCTGAACTGATTTTTTCCTTCAAAGTATCAAAAGCCTTTTGTTGCTTGCCTCTCCATTGGAAAACTTGCTTGATGCTTGTCACTGCATGTAATGGAGCTGCAATTGAAGAAAAGTTAGCAATAAACTTTCTCCAATATTGGGTTGCTCCCAAAAAACTTCTTACCTTTGTCACATTGTTGGGCTTGAGCCACTCCAATATGACTTTGACCTTGGAGGGATCAATTTTTATTTCTCCTCCACCAACAATATGCCCCAAGTAAATAAGTGAAGTTTTTCCAAACTCACATTTAGACATCTTCAAAAAAAAATTTTCTTTTCTCAAAACATCTAAAACTGTCTTTACATGCACAACATGCTCTTCACGAGATTTGCTAAAAATCAAAATGTCATCCAAGTATAAAATAACAAAATCATCAAGAAAAGGCCTTAATACATCATTCATAACTCTCATGAAAGTAGCAGGAGCATTACAAAGTCCAAAAGGCATTACCATCCACTCAAACAAACTTTGCTTTGTTTTGAAAGCTATCTTCCATGTGTCTCCTTCGGCAATCCTAATCTGATGATATCCGCTTCTCAAATCCAACTTAGTAAAATACTTAGCATATTTCAATTGATCAAGTAAATCATCAATTCTAGGAAGAGGATAACGATTCTTTACCGTAATCTTGTTCAAGGCCCTGAAATCAACACACATACGCCATGTACCATCTTTCTTTGGAACTAACACAATTGGAGATCCGCATGGCGATGTGCTTGTCATGATGACCCCTTTGTTAAGCAACTCTTGGATTTGTTTTTTGATTTCAGCATTCCCCATTACTGACATCCTGTACATACCAATGTTTGAAAGATGACAATCTTGCTGCAATTGTATTTCATGTTGGATACCCCTTCTTGGAGGTAATCCCTTTGGTTCCTGAAACATCTCATCATATTGATTAACAACCTCATATAGATCAGATTTCAACTTTGCATCACAACCTTGGAAAACTTCTTTTTCAACATTATCTTTGGGTTTAATCATCAAAAGAACAAAATTCTTGCTAGCATTGACTCATCTCTTCATTTGTCCCGTATTTACAAGTGACAAATTCTTCTTCTTTGAATGTGCTCTAACAATGTACTCAACTCCATTTTTAAACAAGTGATACTTATTCTCATGACAATGAAAAATGGCTCTTCTATCATATAAGTATGGGCTTCCCAACACAATACCACGGATATCCAAAGGAATAACATCAATCTCTACCTCATCTATAAAATTTGCAGTGATGGAAAACCTAAGTTTACACCTTCTTGTCACCTGCAATTTAGCATTATCACATATCCAACTGAGAGGGTGTGGTTTAGGATGTGGAATAGTTTCCAAATTTAATTTCTTGACAATGTCTTTAGATATAAGATTCACTTGAGATCTAGTATCAAAAAGAGTATCTATCTTGGTATGCTTTGAAATAACCCTTATATGAAAAAGTTCTATTCTTTCTTTTTCTTGTCGAGTTTCATTGAGATTACTATTACTTGAAGAACTAGTACTTGCAATAGAACCCTTACCTTGATAACCCATGGCTGTAATTTTTGTTTCATCACCTGAATCAGAACCTAAACCATGTTGTATGGTTGCAACAGTCTTTGACTTCCCTTTGTTGCCAAACTTTTTGGGTCTTCTTTCAGGATGAAGTTTCCAACAATGGTCTTCATCATGGCCATCCTTTGAACAATGTTTTCATGTAAATTTTTCTCCCTCTTTCTTAACAACAACATCATTTTTTCCATTGCCCTTGAAATTTCTCTTTCCCTTGTCTCCATGACTGAAAGGCTTCTTGTTACCCTCATGAGTTTCATTCCTTCCTCTTGCTTTCAAATGAGTTGCCTGAACACAAACTTCATCTAGATTTGAAGGGTTAAACATGAGTATTGTATGTCTCAAGTAACTATGTAAAGCTCCAATGTATTTAAGCAAAGTTTCTTGAGAAGACAAATCTACTCCCAAAACCAAATCTCTTCTCCTAAATTCTTGAGTAAAGATTTGCACATTTTACCCTTTAGCTTGTCTAAAATTTTGCCAATCCATAATAGCTTTCTGCATATATGCCAATGGATAAAATTGCTTTTTAATTGCAACAATAAAATCATTCCAAGAGGTTAAAATTTTACCATGTTTCTTCATGTCCTCTTAAGTCTTGGCTTCCCACAAAATGAGTGCTGCACTACCCAATCTTAAAGAAGCAAGCTGAATCTTAGTTTCATCATATTGAATTTTTTGTATCCTACAATACACCTCAATCTGATGAATCCAATTATCTAATTTCTCAGCATTTACCTCTCCATTGTACATTGGCAATTCAAATTTAATATCAAGCTTTAACAAAGGAATTTTTGGAGGAATTTTACCATGTCCCCTTGGAGAATTTGGAAGAGGTTGTGAACTGGTAGAAGAAGAGGAAGATGGAGGTGAGGGAGGTGGAGAATCACCATTCCCTCCATTTCCTTTCATAGTTTTATCACCATTGTCTCCCTTGTTCTTTGAAGGGTTGGAGCCTTCACCTTGCAACCTTGCATTCTTTTCTTCCATCAAGACTTTCATCATTTCTCTCATATCCATGAAATCCTTTCTGAGATCTTCATCTTCTAAAGGGAAATTTTCATGATCCTCTTCACGAGCCATACTTGGTGAATGCCTCCTTGAAACTTGAGGTGATATTATAATCTTTCTTCTTGAAGGATAAAAACTTGGCTCTACAAGTTGACCTTCTCCTCTTGTGAGTTTCAACCTTGCGAGCGTCAGAAAACAAAACACTTGCAAATAATCAAGCCTTCAAAAACCTAATCTCTGATACCAACTTGATCTAAAAATGATAAAGGCTTGTATTCTTGAAAATATTTGCAAGTTTTATTTAAGTGTGCTTATGCAAAAGGATCAATTTGCAAAAACAATTTTTTTTGAGAAAATTACACATTCAAGATGGAGATAATAAAAAACAAATAACAATGAACAGTAAACACATAACACAACAAATGATAAAGGAGTTCACCCCTCTCTTGGGCTACATCTCCTGGTCCAACTTCGAATGGATCTTTTATATTATTTTATCAAAGTGATAAAATATGTGCTTTACAATGCTTGAAATGCCAAATAGATGGCTCCAATGGCTTCAGAACATCCAAAAACCCCTAGCTGGGCTTTTTCGGCACCTAATTTGGCCCAAAAATGAAGAAGATAGGCTTCCTGGAAGTTCCCCTTCAAACTTGCTGTCTCTGGATCGCCAAATTGCACCTCTGTGTGTCCAACCTAGCCTTTGCGCTCATTTCCATGCTAAAACCTAGTACTGGGCACACAAACACAACATGTGTGCAACTGTATAACGGTTAGGGAACCTAACCCCCTAACCGCCAAGTCGTTGGGCGTATGGCCATGTGACCGCGCATAAAAGGCTGGGGCTAACCGTTGTTCAAATTGAATGGACATACGACAAGTGTCGGCACAGTTTTAACCATTAGCAAAACTCCCATGAAATTAATCGTCGTTCATATGTATTGTTAACATAACCGCGGGCTGGGGCTAAGCCCCAGCCCGACCCCTGTTCCAAACTATACAATAGTCAAACTTAAATAAATTTTAACACATATACATATTAAGAACTAATGCATGGGATATTGGTAGCCCATGCTGTGTGAAGGCGCTCCACCTTAGCGGGAGGTCCGAGGTTCGATCCCCACGGACTCCATATAATTTTGAACGACCAATCAAGTATGGTGCCACGTGGTAGCCCATGTCTGGGCCACGTGGCACCTTCCCACTTGTCAATAATGTGCCACGTGTCGAGCTATGATTTGACCTCACAACTGTCAACTGTCTACCAACTCAGCCCTGCCACATCAACGTACGGCCTTGTCTCGTCATCGTACAACCTTGCCATGTCAGCAACTGTACGGACTATACAGTCAACAAATTATTTTTTTCCTATTAGACAATTTGAACAGAACGCGATATCTCACTCATCTGACGTGTGTTTGAACCCGTTTGAGTTGCATTGGGTTTGTGATGATGAGGCCTACACACCTGTTTGATTTGAAGCAATTCCGAGCACTTTGAATTTTGAGCAAAATTTGATCCCCTGGATCATGTTTTAACCAGAAGATATGATACCAATTTGTAACATACCCATCAAGTTTTTGATCTCCACTTTTGCCATGTTTTCCGCTATACAAAAACATTCATTATTACACATTTTCCTGTATTTCGTTGTTAATACACACCATAAACCCTAATTAAATGCCATCATTCGTCATTTTATCTAGTGTGGTTAATACATCATATTTTCTATCTTTTTTGTGGTTAAAATATGATTATATCATGGTTTACTTATGACAGTTTGTGAAGTGTGATTCTTGTACCATAACAACAGTTTAACATTTCCGCACCAATAGTGTCATTCTGGTACCAATCATTGTTTACCATATTTGCGCACTTTGCGGAAAAAATCATAAACATGGGTTTTCTCCACAGTGACGTCGGTATGTGGTTATATGTGCCAAAATCCATCGAGGTCGCATGTGTGGACCTCTAGCTCAGGGGGAATAATTCATCCAAATTAATAAAAGTTCTAGAAATTCAATTTTGCCCTCAATTTTCGTGCACATGAAGACAAATTTGAAGAATATGGAACATGGGTTTTGTTCCTAGCATGGAAAATTGGGTCTCATGGAATTGCTTTCCAAACAAATGAAAGGTTGAGGAGTTATCGATAGTTCTTCAAACTAACATCCGCTCGGATTTCATGATATGTCTAGATTTGAAAACACCATGCCTAGATTTGATGACATGGCCTTGGATTTGACACCTTAGTTACCAGATCATTTAAATTGGTATGATATGCTTCGTTGGTTGTAGCTAATTCTTTATTTTTGTCCAAGAAAATCTCATCCACGGGACGATGGATCGATGTATCTCAAAATGTATTAAATTTTTTATTCCAAATATTGTGTATTGTCGCTCCTTCTCCTTTCATGTATAAATGAAGGATGGAGGTGTCAAGCCGGGAGAGGATTGGATATATCATAACTAAGTATTTATTGTAAGCGGAGGCTGCAATTTTTATTTAAAAATGAATAAATTGGTTGCTACCACGATTCTAAAATTCTTTTGATCTGATCTAACTCTCCAGGCACGTTGTCAATAGTCGAGAAGGGCCCCTCGACCTAGGTGATGTCCCTGATTTGTAATTTTATTTAATTTCATTACGATTGGTGTGTTATTTAGTTTTGTTTAACTTTGTTTTAGTTTGTGGTTTTATTATGAATTTAGGGATCAGTTATCAAGATCAAGAACCTACAATACCTCTTCTTTTCTCTACATGACATTTTTCTTTCTCACGTTTTTCAGATTGCTCATATTCCACCCTCTGCAAATGATAACATTTCACTATCTGTTTACTTAATTTCCACAAACTGTATCCTCCTTACATCACTGTAACATTTACAGCTTCGGCTTCCAACACCTTTGTTTCACCCACCAATATTCTTGTGACGCTGCTCGAGTCATATTTATGTTCCTGTTTAATTTTTAGATTTTATTAATGCACGTTAGTTTTAGGTTTTATGTTATATTGTTTCATGTGTGTAATATGGATATGAGTGAGCCTTACTTTGTTATTACTTATGAGTTATGTTATGGTGTTTTGTTACTTTATCGTTTTGAYATTTTTATTACATTGTCATGTTATTTCTTGCATTGTTATTATTGAGTGGCTTGTCTAAGTTTTTATTTAACTGTTATAATAATTTGTTTATCTGATATCATGTTTGGTTGTTTGTCCATTGTTTATTAATTACTCTCATGTTTTGGTAATATATGTATATATATTATAAATAATATTTGGCACACTTTTGTATATTGTTTTGTAATGTGTGTATTAGGTTATATATATATATATATATATATTGCTTGGTAAATATTTGTTTATTGTTTTGTTATCCTATATGTTAATTACTCAATTGTTATAGCATTTTGTTAGTACATGCATTTTTTACATGTTGTATATTATTTTGCTATTGGTGTTGTCATGTATATATTGTTCTATAATTTTTTTTACGTTGTAATTATGTGGTGTTTTATCTATTAAAGTTAAGTGTTATTGTTATATAAGTGCAAATGCATACTTAATTGAATTATCAACGAGAAGCCATTCCATTCTTGTACAAAGAACCAAACTAATCTCATACCAACACATTCATTAATCCTGTACATGAAACAAAACTAATTCCATACCAACATTGGCTTCATTTCCGAGTGTATATTTTCTTGAGGACAACTCTTTAAAGTATGTTTCTTTGAAGTCTTTACATTACACCTGTTTGTCTACATAGGCTTAATTAGGAGTTTGGTGGATTTTCTCTTAAAACTGGTAAATTATCCTTTAGGTCAGTAGCACACATACATGAGAGTTAGAGTAAGCTCATCTAGTTGACTGATTTGAATGTTAGTTTGGATAAATTCTGAATTTACTTTCAAGTTGCATTGCCTTTAATCTAGTTGCTTTAATTTAGTTTTCCCATAGTTTAATGAACCACTACAATAATGAGCCATTGAATATCGGGATCTAACTCGGGAGACGTGATCTTGCAATCCAATGTTAAACTACATATTGTAGTCTGAATTTTCATTTGAGCTTGTCTTACTTGCATTCATTACATTTTGAACTGTGTTTGCAGGCTTTAGAATAGGCTAGACTAGGCTCCAATCCTGCATTTCTTGTGCTTGCACCTCTAAGTCTATGACTCCCTAGTTGACAATTTAATGTTGGGAATTAATAGTGCATATACTTAAC
>JASDQU010028377.1:0-17873 GCA_032191745.1 Picea mariana
TTAATGGTATATGATATAAAATGGTTGCGTATACAACAAGGGATAACCTATGAATCCTGAGAAGATAAAAGCATTAACGGGAAAGGATAAGAGTAATAAATGGGTTAGGTAGGGAGTAAATGGGGGGGGAGAGTCGGTGAAGGAGGGATAAGGAAGGGAAGGAGTTGGACAGGAGGTTATGCTACGGGAGTTGGGGATGGAAATTTGGGAGCTCTGGGTATTGCAGAGAGAAGTGAAAATTTGGGAGTGAGATTGTATCAGTGCACCAGGGTTGTTGGGGGTTTCGGGCATGGGGGCTAGGATATCCGTTGATATCCTGGAGCTAGGGAGCTACCTAGTTGGCAGGGAGGAACATTTTTGGGTAGTTTTTTGCAGCCATGGTCAAGAAGGCATTTGGACAACGAAGGGTTATTAGCATCAGGTTCAGGTATTTATTTAAAATTATGCATTGTTTTTCATTATGTTTAATTAATTTATTGATAAATTTGATGGCGAATGTGCTAAATGAAGGTAACTCTTAAATTTTACTGCTATGTTTTAAATAAATGGTTGCTTATTTAATTTGGCCGGTTACACCCATGGGTTGACATCCCATAAACCCATTACAAAAACCTTAGAGAACCCCTTACTGGGTCCACATAGCCTGCAAAATTGATGAGATTTTCAATCTCAGCTCCGCTTGGGCTCTCCTTCCTCGAACAATGTATCGAAGTCCAAAAAGTGGTCCAAACCTAACCAAGGTTTCCTCAAAACTTTGTTGAGGGCCAAAAATACTAGGGGTTGAACGACGAGACAAGAAATATGTGTTCATCCACAAACGAATCAACATGGATAACATCCTCATTTAATCATGGAAAGTCAAATATTAACTCTACGAAGACTAGTGATTTCTTGGATTTCACGGAATTGAAATCGAGATCAAATTCTTGTAAAATGATAATTCATTTATTGTATTTCCCCCCTATGAGATGCCTAGTAAGGACGTACTAAAATGGATTGACATTGGCAACCCTAATAGTATTGCAATGTAATATATAATGATGTAAACGTTGGACTACATGAACGATAATCAAAAATAGATTTTCAACGTGAGAATAATTAAGCTCAGGACCAACTAAGTTTTGACTAAGATAGTAGATGACGTGCTCGCAGAGCTCATCATCTTCCTGAACCAAAACCATACCAATTGTCTCCTTAGACACGGTGATATAAGGCAAGTAATCCCTACTGTAGTCGAGAGACTTCATCAGAGGTGTCAATACCAAGGCTTTCTTCAAAGCATCAGAGGACTCCTGGGCTCGCTCATCCCAGATAAAAGGGGTGTCCTTATTCAAAAGACACATGAAACCCTTAGTGATATTGGCATAGTTCACTATAAACCGATGTAGAAAGTTAGATTTCCCCTGTAAACCTTGAAGTTGTCTAATAGCGTGTGGGGAAGGCAATCGAAGTATTTCCTCAACCTTTAATGGATCTACCATGATCCTAGTATCGGAAAATAGAAATCCCAAAAGGAGACAAGACCTAACGGAAAAGATGCACTTATGAGGGTTCAACCGGATTCTATAGTAACAACATATTTCAAAAATAAGTCGAAGGTGCGCAAAGTGATCCACTCTCTTACAAGAGTGAGCAACGATATCGTCAAGATAATCTTCGACTATGTGCTTAAGATCGTGAAAAGTGAATGTCATAGCATGCTGGAAAGCTTCTCCAGAATTTTTAAGGCCGAAACACATCTTCCGATATGAGAAAGTACCCCAAGGAAAAATAAATGTTGGCTTGTGTTGATCCTCGGGTTTAATTTGAATTTGTTTATACTCTAAAAATCCATCCATCAAATAAAATACTTCGCTTCCCGCACACTCATCGAGAATATGATCAATGAAAGGTGTCGGGAAGTTTTCTTTAGGACATGCTTTGTTCAGGACATTAAATTCCATACATACACAGATAGTTCCTTGCTTCTTAATCACAGGAACAAGATTGGATACCCATTCAGTCAAGGGAACCAGGTAGATGAAGTCAGCATTAAGTAGCTTCTCCACCTCTGCCTTAATAGCAAGGGCCTTCCAGGGATTGACGTCTCTAAGACGTTGCCAAACAGGTTTAGCATCCAGATAAGTTCTAATCTCATGCTCGAAAATAAAAGGGTCAATTCATGTCATCTCTTCATATGACCAAGAAAACACGTCTCGGAATTCCTTGAAGAGTTCGATGTAGATTAGGATTTCTTCTGGCAAACAATCCACATTGATATGTACATTTTCAATCTTGCCACGGGTACGAGAGATGTCGATCATGACAGTAGGAGAAATACTCACCATATTTCCTTCGGCATAAATGTTGTGTGCATCAAGTGGAACTAAAGCGTGACTGAATATCTCACTCAAAGTAGATCAAAAGTCATCTTGTTCAATTCTTTCAAGATCTGGGAGAAAATAAGAGCGATGATGCATATCATCCCAAGGTCTTCCGAAACCATTCATGGCCTCGATGATATATTTTTCCAAAGGAAAAGTCCCATTGAGGCAATCATGTGAATAAGGCAAAGAAGTGGCCCACATGGGCCTAAGAACATGATCCTCCTCGTTTGTCGGTGAGGTAATAGGATCAGGATCAGTGGAAGACTCAAGAACATCTTGATACAAAATCTCTATGTCAATAGTGGCATGGCCATTCCAGCATGCGATTGAACTTCACAAGATGAAGTCGGGGAAGGTAGGGTCCATGGATCACTAAAATAGGACATTCGAAAAGGAATGGACCTGTCTGTCAAAACAGTCCTACTAGACATGGCATAAATGTGGTGAATCGGTGCCATGAATTCAAAAGTACAATAATGGAAGAATCATTCTGACACTGATATTCTCAGTTGTCGACTAAGAATTATTGATCATAGGGATCGATGGTCCAACATATGCATTGGGACTAGCATACACAAAGGATAATTGGTTGATCATCACAATCTTCCCTTCATCAGGAAAACAAAGAGTACGAAATATGGATGATACGATGATGACTATAGCATAGGTCCAATTGTGTCCTAGTAACAAGTTATAATCAAGAGGTGCATCAACTACCTCGACCTCCACCTCTACCATCTTCCCACCTAACTAGACCGGAAAGGCAGGAAGAATACCATGAGGGCAGAAGGAATGACCATCAAAAGAAGTCAGCATGTTCGATGATTTAGAAAGAGTCGGAGAACCAAGATATTTCCAATAGATCAGGGAAATCACACATCTAGTAGTGCCTTCATCAAAAACCACACATTTGATGGTATAATTTGAGTACCCCACATGGATTTGGAATGCCACATGGTAAGGAAAGCGAGGCTTCACATCTGTGACGTCAAACTTGATAACTTTTGAGCCACTAGGTTCTAGAGCTCCTAATGTAGATAGTAAGGCATTCCTTTGTGAAGGACACATCTAGAGTACCTCCAAAGCCTACATCGCACAAGGGGTTTGACCCAATTCCTCAACAATAGAGTAGTTATGGGCGGCTCTAGAATTTGTATTATGGGTAGAGCGCCTGAGTACTCCTTTCGGAATACGAGGCAGTGGCTCTGATTTTTCAATCTGTAAAGTCATCTCCAAAGGAGGAGGGGTAGATTCTAGACCAGGTATAGCCTATGGAGAGCTATAATATTGAGATTGAGTGGCTACATGAACTTTCACATCAACCATATTGACACACAAATGGTCGTCATCTTGCAATGACGGGTTTTGACTCCCACCAATCGCATTTTTGGCATTTGAGGAGCTTAAGGACATGTTCTAGTTATGTGGAAAAGGATTCGTCAGCACGACGGGCAGTGGAGATAATAGCCTCGTAGCTTTCACAAGTTTTGGGAACAAATGAGTAAGGTGATCGTCTGTACAAATATTACACAAAAATTTCACCTTACGTCTTTCTCTCTTGCGCTCTCCAGCATTATTATTTTTCTTCTCATTATTATCATTGTCCTTGGGTTTGTTATTATTTTTCCCACCCTTACGATTATTACGACCTTTCTTCTTATTCCCACCTAGTTGCTGGTTACCATTTGGGTCAGCTGAAAATTGCATAGAATGTACATCTGCCGACCGAGTGGGATTGGAAGACACAGACGAAGTTGGCCCTCCTACAGACTATTTTAGAGACAACTCTTTCAAATGGCTCGTCACCGAGTCTGCGGACTTTACATTGGAAGATACTACAATTTCATCGGCATGAGGTCCGAGATTTTGTCTAGCTTCATAAGTTGACTACGGTGCATCCGAAATAATGTAGTATAAAATCCCAGACTGAGCATATATAATATCTAATTGATGGGCTTTGTAAATCGCTTCTTCCTCAGTGGTGACCCCGAATGTAGCAACATCCTTTGAGATAGGAGGTTACAAAGACTTAAGAAACCATTATAAAAGAAATGTCAGGGGTATGGAGGTATTAATCAACCTCTTCCATCTACGCCATTCTTGGATATGATCTGAGATATGAGTGATTGTGTCATGGTGTAAAGTTGACAAAAGTTCTAGGCTAGCATCATAATGAGCCGACAATTGGAAGTGGTTAAGGAAGACCAACACCTTTTGAATAAAAGTCCCATATGACCCCCTAGGTAGCTCGATATACCATTTCTCAGGAACCCCAATGAGGGTGCATTGAAACAATCTTAACCAAATAGAATCGTCATTAAGGGAATTTGATGAGCACCATAGGTGAAAGGTGGTGATGTGATCACCAGGATCCTTGCCATTCTTACCTTCTAACTTAGGAATGTTTGAAGGAATCTTGATGGGGAAGGGGGTCCATGTAGGATCATGACTCACAAGGCCATTCATCATCTTAGACAAGTCTAGCAAATTAAGCGTGGTCATAAAAGGGAGATGGGGTTGTGGCATATGGCCCCAAGATCCCTGAAAAGATTGTGTTTGAGGAACTGTAGCCTATCCAGGGTTATGGTAAGCACCATGGCCCTGTCCAAAATTGTAAGACCCTCCTCTAGGATGATTCATAAAAGGTTAGTTGGGCATCATTCCAGTAAGAATGTTCTCATGGGGGTTATAAAAATTGCCCCCAACCGGATTGGATCCGGGTTGGGGGTTGCCCAAAGCGTGAAAATGACCTCCTCTAGGTGTGAATCTAGAGGATAGATGTGGATTATTCATGCCAAACGTGTTGGTCGGAATCAACACCGAAGAGGTAGGGGTGTAGGATGAAACTTGAGCAAAAGCTTGTCCGCCAGATTGGCTGTTCCACCTAGAAGCAAGAGGATTAGACCCGAGGTTAAAAGTAGGAATGCCTCCCATATTAGGAGTCATTTGAGGTATTTGAGAACCACCAAATGAAAATGGAGTATAAGTAGTTGTAGTTCCCCCAAGCCCAATGCTAGCATTAGGGCTAGCATTTGGGATGGCGTTTGAAAACTGTGAAGTAAATTTCAGCAAACCATAGAAAAAAGGACTAGAGACCATAGGGATGGATTGGACATTATAGCCCGATGAGTAACCAAGAGACCCAAAAGGGTTTGAGGCAAGAGATTGATCATTAACTATAGTCTGAGCCATAGTAATGATAGGTTCCTCTAGCACTACAACCATTGTGGTTGCAGGAGTCGAAGGGGTGTCATCAAATATAGTGGGTGTGGGAGTCAAAGGGCTCCCAGTGTTTTGAAGACTAAGTTCAGTACTCATCCTTGTAGAATCATAAGTCTGAACAGTGGAGATGTGTGTACCACGTCTAATAACTCTACGCCTTTTAGAAGGCAAAGACTCAAAATTCGGTGGTAATTGTAACAAGCGACGGGACCGGCCGGAACATTGGTCGGACTCCACAATGAGTTAAGACTCTAAAGAAAATAAATAAATCCTAGTAATCAAAGAGAACACCAAAAATCAAACGACCAATATGCACACAAATGGGGTAAAGTGGATAAAAGTGGCCTCCCTCCCTAAATAAGGTATGTCTCACCCAAGAGGGGCCTAAGACTCCCTGCTAAATATCTAAGGTAAAAAAATCATTTATAAGGGACCTCGTGGGCTTAACAACTAGTCGGTCAGATCCCCCCGGAGAGGTAATCCTCCATAAAGGTGGTGTGTTGTCTGAACCTTATCTAACATAGGGTACCTGCAGAATAACCCTTGAAAGTAACCTATGTGGCACCTAATTCAAGCAACTAATAAACCACTATATAATCGATGCACATGCGAGAAGTCATAAGTTAGGTCCACTGCATGGATAGGCTAGAAAATCCCGAAACCTTGAAAGTACTACCTCTCATGGAGGTAAAGGCATTACCAAGATCCCCAGATACGAATAGATCCCAGAAATATCTCTGACGCTAAGAAGGTATCGGGGGGATATCCCTTCAACCAACCTCACGTGACCTCATGATTAACTAAGGTGTGAGAGGAGCCTCATGATATTACCAATTATACAATGGATTTCTTCACTCCCTTTGTCAGACACATGTTGATTAATTTCCTTGGAGAAGTTTACTCACAAAATCATACTCCAAGGCACTAAATCCCAAGCTAGTTTGTGCACCCTAGAAAAATAAAATAGTAACTAATCAATTTTAAATTATAGCGTTAATTTTAGTGGCAGTGATTACTCAAAAAGGTATGGTAGTGAAACTCACGATGTTATGACTCAACAAGAAAAGTAAATATGAATATAATGCAAAGCCTTAAATTCAATTTTCAATGAATGATATGATATTAAAAAAAAATACGATTTTCGATTTCAACACTGCAATTCTAAACTAAAAATGCAACCTTTCATTACATGCACTAAGCTAATGAAAAGGGCTCAAAAGACCAAAATTCCAAGCAATGCAAAATGCCTAATATTTTCGTATTTTCAATGTAATAAAAATGAAAATGCATGGACTGAAAAGCAACTTGATATATAAACCCTATTGTGTATAGAAAAAGATAACTCAAGAAAAATATAAAGGAGTAGAACACCCAGCCCAATGTACAAGGACAATCAAAATGAAAGGGTGATGAGAAATACTCTGCCCAAAAATTCAACCCCAGACAAGTTTCATGTCATCCCACAAGAACTTAACAGGCACTACAAAGACCCAAGAAGACTCAACAAACATCAAATCCCTCCCAACAACCACCAGACCCAACAAACAAGCAAAGAAGGTAGATGTATGTGATTGCTCAAGGAAACAGAGTGTATGTACACAACTTGCAGAGGGACAGCCTGCGTATATACGCGACTGTCAAGCCAAAAACCACATATATGTTTAAAAAAAAAAGGCTAGGCAAGGGAGAAGGATGAGAAATTAGACCCAGAGTGAAAAGAGGCCGTCAAGAAATGATATGACAAGAAAAGCAATAGGAACGAGAGAAATCGAAGGATAAAAGTACTCCAAACCCTAAGAAAGAAGATTTAATCCCCAGTATGGTTGCCAATTTTGTTACAAGGAAAATCTCTCTATGGCTAGGGTAAATCAATATAGATGGCAATGACTGCAGAAATCAACTATGTTCTCAAGTATGTTATGTAAACAAATATGCTAGCAATACAAGATAAAAGACCTACCTCGTCTAGACGTTCAATGAAGTCCATCGTTGAGCACTTGACCCAAAGAAATATACCTGCAACTAGTCCTCGACAACCAAGAAAATAAAGCATATGGTGATAATAAATGATGTTAGCACATTCAATATCATAATCCATTAATAAACATGACAAATACGCCCATGGAATAATAATTCAAATATTTGCACGATATCAATTGGGCGGGAAAAGAGTATTTCTATTAATATATGATCAGTAGAAGTGAAAATGTTACAGACTTCCATGTCGTCATAGTTTTGAACTAAGAAACTAAGTTCCTTCTAGTTGGGCCTCCACCACTTCAATCCTCCACCAAAGGAAAGCTCATAAAAGAGAAACAATGAGGTTCTCAATCAATAAGGGAAGAGCTTGGGGGATGAACATTGTGTTCAGACTTAAAGTATAAAGGGATGCAGACTCAATATGAAGTAAAAAATTTCTCCGAAGTATATTTTCTCTCAAAGTTGAATTCTTTCTCCTCCTTTTCCATAGCTCGGAATTGGCTCATTTATATCCTTCAAATGGAACTAAAGGGATGAGTCAGAATATTTCCAGTATATGGAAGGCCAAGGATCATATATATCTTGTCGTGACATGGAAACCCGACATTAATTTTCATTTTTTGGCACAAATCCTGATGTACATGAACTGTAGTGGTGCAACCTGTGTATACACATGATGTATAGTAGTCAATATGCGTACATGTGCACAAATATGTATTTTTAGCAGGGATGATTTCAGAGGCTAAATTTCTCTCATGGGTTAATTTTCCATGGTTTTTCCAAAACAAATATTCTCTATTCTAAAAATGATTCACCCAAATTCTATAGGATAAAATTATTTTACCTTAAAAATCACCAAAATTTTATACAAACTATATGAAATCCTTAGAAATTTGAATACTTTTACAAAAATATTGCCAACATTTTATAGTTGGCATATGAAGGATTAGTAAGATTCACCAAGTTTTCCACATTTAAAAAAAAAAACCATCCTTAAAATCATCCCTGATTTTTAGCTCTGGGATTTTACAAATAGGAATGATAAATCTGCATACGGAAATGAAACAAATCCTTTTGTGCAATATTGCATAGGGTGAGGAAATTCTTGCTATAACATGAGTATTATGTGCATGTGGACCTAGCCAAGATCTAGGTCATCTGTGACTGGCTAGCCCCAACCACGGTCACCGAGATTCAGAGCTTCTTAGGCCTTGCCAATTTCTATCATGGGTTCATGTTTGGATTCTCCCATATTGCATGGGCCCTCATCCAAGTAACTAGGGGTGGTGGTTAGATGAAGTCTTTTTGGGGATTTTCCCAACAACAAGCATTTTATTATTTGAACCAATGCTTGTTCTAAATCCCAGTGCTTTCATTACTTGACCTGCAAGATCTCTTTGAGATCAAAACAGATGCTTCACACTATGTTGTGGGCGCAGTTCTCTCTCAGAACGACCACCCTGTGGTATATCATAGTGAGACACTATTAGATGCCATCTGTAATTACACTACTTATGACAAAGAAATGTAATCTATTATGAAAGCATGCCTCCAGTGGAGGCATTACATTCTCTAGAAGGAGACAATCATTCACATTGATCATAAGTCATTGTAGTTCATGATGACATCAGTAAAATTGCAGAATGACTACCATCAAAAGTGGTTGACATACTTGCAACAGTTCCACCTCAACATAAAGTATAAGATAGGAAGTACCAACCACATCGTTTATTTCCTCAGTCCACCTCCAGTCGTAGCACTCACCACGATGCTAGACTCTTGTGGCCACGAGACCTCTAGATGGCCCCAACTCTATGAGAAAGATATTGACTTCTCTACCACCTACCATATGTTGGGAGAGAACACATATATCACTATTTTCCATCTTCCGGATGGGTTGTTGTGACATTTGTTCCATCTATACATTCCATCAAGTGAGAGAGCCAAGCTGATTTGGGAAGCCCACTACAGTCGGGTGGCAAGACAATTCATCATAGAAAATATAGTGGCAGTGTTGAAACAACATTTCTACTAGCAAAAACTTCAATAGGATGTCAGTAAGTATATCGAGTCCTGCACTACATGCACTATTTCCAACCTAGCCACTAAGAAACAAGGCATGTACACCTCTATGTCTACTTATAACATGCCCTGGGAATCCATCTCAATGGACTAAATGTCGGTCCTTTCATCCACCAAGAGAGAAAATGACTGTGTTTTTGTGGTTGCTGACCGCTTTTCCAAGATGGTGGTTATGGCTTCCTGCAAGAAAAGAATCACAATGGAGGCCACTGCCAAGATCTTCTTTGAATGAGTATGGGTACATTTTTGGATACCACAAACCATTATCTCAGATCAATATAGTCATTTCCTCAACACATTCTGGTCAAGCCTTTGGTCACTGTTGGACAAAAAGATCACCAAATCCACTATCTTCCACCCCCAGACGGATGGAAAAACTAAGGCCGTCAACCGTATGATCATGCATATCCTGCACATGCACAATTCCAAGCACCCTTGCACATGGGATGAGATTCTTCCCTATGCTCAACATAGCTACAATAGATCCATACAAAGATCAACCAACCACAACCCCTTTCCGATGGGGTTCGGATTTCAACCATTGGTTCCCATGGATGTTGCACTACCCCTCGCGGCCATCCAGGAAAAATTTCCCCATGATAAAATTGAAGCTGCCAAAGCCACCCAATTCATTAAGTGAATCCAACACATCTTCCAACAAGCTCAATATATTTTACAGAATTCCAATGCCAAGTACAAGCAACTCCATGATTAAGATCGGGTGCCACACAAGTTTTAGGTGGGAGCCAAATTTTGGATGCACCTATAGAATGAACTCCTTATAGATACCCATCATAAGCTCTATCCACTCTACTATGGACCTTACACCATCACCAAGTTTGTGGAAGAAAATGATTTTGATCTCAACCTTCCCCCTTCATTGGCTTGCATCCATTGTTCAATGTGCATCTCCTTCGGCCATATTTTCCACCATTATTGGACACCTCAGAGATAAAAGAAACATTTCCACCAACATAGCTCAACCCTGACTGCATGGAGCAAGAATCCATTGATCATATCATGGACACACAAGTCAAGGGCACTCACAAGGAGAGGATCTAGATTTATCGGGTTATAAAAGCAGGCAAGCTCCTACACCAAGGAAAGTGGCTCACCGAAGGCCAAATTCGACATAAATTTCCTCATCTAATGATGATGGAAATAAACACAATGGATACCATTTATTCCTAATGTGGAAGGATTGATAAATCAACACAATGGATACCTATTCCAACTTGCTAATCTTGGCAGTTTTTCAGATTAGCAGTTTTCCAGGCCCTAAACAACTTTTTTACTGATCACCATAGTCAAACTATAGAAGGTCATATTTTGACAACATAATGTATATTCCTCGGATATACCTTTCCAATGTCTATCATGCACCTAAAACGAAGATCGTATGCAAAAGTTACGACCTATTGACATGCATATGTGAACACACCGTCAACGTGAAGGGAAGATCTGGTCCGAGGTTTTCTAGATAATCCGAGGTTTTCTAGATAACCCAATTCATTTAAACTAACCTACCCTGATGGGTTTTACGGCTCTGTTGGCCGGTGAAATACTAAGGTAAACTAAGAAAAAAAATTACTATCTATCTATACAAAACTACTATGTACTTTTTCTACTTTACCTATAAAAATACCACACAATTTTATTCATATACAATACTTGTGTACAAATACAAGGTTTATGCAAGCCTTGTGAAACTGGAAATTGCACTATTGAAGAAGAGTTTAAGTAACACATGAAGGATAAGGAAAATTATTCTTTAACTAATTAATAACTTGATAAAAGGATCAAGCTAACAATAAAGAGAATGAATATGATTTGTAATGATATAACTAAAATGATCAAAGCATTTAAATATTTAATTTTTAATCATTACTCATTCAAAAAATAAATTAACTAATAAAATATAACTAACCTTTTGTTGATCAGCAATAAAAAGGAATTGTGATTTATTTCTTCTTGTGTAAGATATGCTCTAGTAACCTGTTTTCCAAGAAGAAATCTATGCCAAGCCCTTTATGGAAAAGAAAAAGGAAAATTATGATATTACCTTAAGAAATTCAAGCAATTTCAATAATTTGAAAGCGATTTGTAAGAAACAGAAAGACAAATATAATCCATGTGATGTTACCTGATTCAAAAACACATAGATGAAAAAAAACCATTCATCTGCAATTGATATAACAAATTCAAATGTTTGATATAACTCAGAACACAAAGATATATGTTATATATTTAATGTACCACATAGATCGTAACAACCAGAAATAATGAACTATATCGTGAATAGAAAGAAGAAAAAGATTAAACCATATAATGATGAACAGACGAAAGCTAACTCATGCAATATATGTTCTATGCTTTGAAAAATATGAAAAGTAACATGACTAATAAATAATCACATTACATAATTTTCTATCCAGACTAAAGCCATAGAGCATATTGTATTTTCATATCTTTCATTCAAAAAATAATTTAGTCCATCTTTCTAGGTTCCAAAAGAACTCCCCTTTATTTTAATTTTGTTGTTACCCTTTGCACTCTGAGGTTGCAAATGACCAGGGACGTTTGGTGACCTATTCCTTAAACGACTAAGGATTTTTTTCAAAGGACTCTTTGGAATGAAATCACATTTTTTGAAGTGATTTTGGTTACAAGAAGTAACTTGATTGTGTCACTAGTCAATAAGATAGAGCCTTTTGGGATTTGAACCTCAACTCAGAAATCTTGGAGCGAGTGCGGAAAAATATTTTCACAAATAGGTTCTTCAATACCTTGAGGTAAATGAGAATCAGAATAAAATTGCGAAGGAATAAACCCATTCCTTAAAAGAAAATTTACTGAAATGAAAATCAAACCATGATGGAACAGGCTAGATTCGGGGTTAGTGTTCTACCTCTGATATAACTTAGACATTTTCTAAAGGCTCTTGAGCAAATAAAATAGTAAATTCAACTGGAACCCTTGGAAAATAATCAACAATCATATGTGAAACAATAATACCAACCCATAACACCCTTCACACATAATAAATTGTTTTATAACCAATAGTAAACCATTCCAGCGAGTTTTAAATAAATGTATAGGCATACCTTTGACATTCTAGTGTGACCTTTTGGATACTAACAGGGAATTCCATGATATACCATCTATTTTCATATTCTTAAACCATCGATCACCTTCCGATGACAAACCAGTTGCCCCGGATATAGATTCCTCTCTCACTTGCAACTAAATGTCACCTATCTTGGCCTTGGTTCCATCGAATGTTTTAGCAAAATCCTATGCAACCTCTAAGTTGAACCCTCGAAATACTAAATAAATTTTATCCAATTGAATTGGACCAGGTCATCCATATCATCATCATGAAATAACAATTCTTGTGAGCCATTCGGCTCCACTCTAACCACAGGGGCCATCAGCTTGTGAACTATGTACCAGAAAACACAAAATGGAGAATTATGTGCTCGAACAAACCCAAAAAAATAAATAGTTGAATTTTCAAAGCTAGCGGTGAACCGAAAACTAAGGGTTTGAAGAGATACTATCATGATTTCCCACTCCTAAGTTTGATTAACCACCAAGAAACAGAGGACAGAAAACTTAAAAATCACTTCGTTCTCTAAAACATATTCTCTAGTCATAAAGGACCATCCTGAAGATGAAATGAACACGGTTATTAATGAACAACACAGAGAGTTGATCAATTCATTGAATGGAGACTAAAAATGTCATAATTTGACAAGAAAGTGACAACTATCAAATGATATCATTCAGATCATATGGTGGGGAAAAAATGCATAACCAAAATTCGCTAAGGATAAAAAATGTATTAAAACTTTGAATTTTGGTTTAATAACAAGATAGGATAAATAACATATGGGGTTAGTTTTTACCCTAAGTTATGAATTTTTTACAAATTTTAACATGGTTTTGTATCCACCAGTGAATCATGGTCTAGATGTTTTATGATTTTAGATTTCCAATTAAAACAAATATTTTTTTCAATTACACGGGGTGAACACTTTAAGAGTTTAGTCAATGACCTTGTGAAAGATTTCAATTTCATGCTTTCTAGTCATGAAATTGAAATGGGTAAACATGATATAGAATTCTACAAAATAAATCCAACACAATTGATCAACAAAATTAATCACCATAAAAAATCAATTTCGTCGTATATACATGCTACGCAGTGGGTACAAAAACTCTCTCTTTGCAATTTTTGTATTTCAAAAATAGATGAAACGAGATGGTAGTTGGGTTGCCAACAATGGAGACTCACTGGGTGAAGCAGTTATCTCTGCATCATCAAACCTTCATGTCAGGGAAAAAGAAATATTTGGATAACATTTTAAGCTTCATTGAAACAATTCTTACTTTAAGATTAAATATATTAAGATTAGCTCAAAAAAAGATTAACACAGTCATACTCAGAAAATAAGTGCTTTAATAGATGATTATAAACTTAATATTAGTTTTGAGAAAAATGCGATAATATTTATGAAGGTAACTTCAATACCGTTGGCAGGGCCACTACTGCCAGTAGGCATTTATTTCCTCGACAAGGATGTCATTTAACCCACTCAAGTACTTTAATCTCATCCAAAAGTTGTTTATCCATGATAAAAACTTTTTTTTAATATGTGATCAACTTATAAAACATAACTGACGTATCTCGAACCCGACACTGCTTCACTACCAGTAGACCTATTCAGTACCTGGAAAAGTTGTATTGGTATCACGTGTGCATTTACGCGATACCAGCAGGCCTGTTCAGTACCTCGATAGGTTTACACACATTTCCCACACAGTAAAGTGCTTCCAACCCTCCTTAGTCATTTATAATGACGGAATTTGGAGATTCCAAATTGACAAAGAGGGCGGGGTGATATTGGAGATTGAAAATCAGGAAAACATATGACCAATCACTATTATTTGTTTTTTTCATAATGTTAGGGTCCTAACCCGCACATAGGTAGATTAATATATTTGGATGTAATAAAGGTCAATATTAATAAGGCCTTTCAATAAAATAGAATAAGGCGGATGTAAGAAGACCTAATAGAAGCTTCCGCTTCTATAAGGATCTTCCTCTAGATGCTTCTCTTGATAGACATATTTAGTATAAATAAGGGTCAAGGGTATGAAAAACCTAGCTTGGAGATTATTGTAACAGAGCGATGCTTGACTGGAGGTTGCCCCCTCAAAGAGGCCTGTGAACATTGCTTTCTGAATCAAGTAGCTATTTCTGTTGTTATTCTTATATCATTTATGTGTTATTGTGGAGATTATGCTGGTTATATTACTGTTATTCTGTCATTTCTAGCATTTTATTTATGTTTTGCATACTTTTTATATCTGGTATATTACAAGTGGTATCAAAGCACTTTCCTTGGAAGAAATTGTGGGAAATGTTTTTTCAGGGTGGAGATGTATTCCAACGTCTTTAATCCACATAGATCTGTTGTTACGTGCATAAACCCATGGTTGAGGGATTCATACATCCAGGTAATACAAGTGGTTCTTAAGCGCATTAGACAACACCTTTGTATAGATCGTCCTAGATTTCCTAAAGCTCTCTTTAGATAAACCGATCGGTTGCCTGAGTGCTATAGTGCCACCGAGAACAACACTCGAGAAGATACTCTCTAGTACTTGGGTAGTCCAGTAGTACGGCTAAGGGTACGATCTATCCTCCTTAGTTAGTGCCCTGAGATATTGGGCCAAGTACTACTGTTGGACACCACATGTATATCAAAGAGCTATAGCCCAGGGCAAACCCTTGTCTGTGGAACCATTGAATACCTAACCTTTGGGGGACAGAAACATAAACAAATTAAAATAGACAAGATCAGTTGCCACGCAACTGTGTTTAGGTTGCCAAGTAAATAAACATTTCTTTCTGGTTAAGCATTTGGGGATTTCATCGTTGTAGTATTCTTCAAACCGAAGTATAACTCCGCAGGTGTTAAAAAAAATAAAAAAGTCTGGAAATTTTTTCACCATTATTTGAGACCTAGTCCATTGGATTCATCTCTTTTCCCTTATCACATTCATCCATATCATTTTTCGAAAAAAAAATTGACCTCGCCCGCCCCATTTCAGTTCACCCATCCTCATGGCCCATACCTGTAGCCAAGACCTGGAAGCTCGCTTCAACACCTTGCAATCTAGTTTCCTCGAGACCCAAAAAGAAGTGAAACAACTCAGTGCTACTGTTTCCTCCATCGATTCATCCATCAATACAACCATAAATACAGCCATGTAGTCCTCAATGGAGGAAGTCAAACAAGAACTAACCACCCAGCTTGAATCTGTCTTTGCATCACTCTGCACCAAACTGAATATCCCTATAGATGACCCTTTCTTTGATGCACCTCCAAAGACTGAAGGTGAACATTCCTCCCATTCCCATACCTTTTAGCCCCATCACTTTCATGTGACCTATGCCTTCCGCGGGTGGATGTGACCAAATTTGATGGCTTGGGCCCCACTGGTTGGGTCACCCAAATGGAACATTATTTCTCTTTATACGACATTACATATGACTTGGCCAAACTCCGGTATGGTGTTCTCCATCTAGATCAAGAGCGTTGGCAATGGTGGCAATGGAGAAAAACTTTCTGTCAAGGGTATATTGCTTGGACCCAATTTGTGACTGAGCTTTATGAATGCTTTGACACTGACACCAACCATTTGGGTCATTTGACAAAGTTGAAACAATCAGGAACAGTAGAAGACTTCATAGTTTCCTTTGAGCGCCTAGATTTTCAAATAGAGGGCATGACTGTTGCTTTCTTTCAAGAGTGTTTTATCAGTGGCCTCAAGGGGGAGATTCAGGCCCATGTCCTCATGGCTCGACCTTCGAGTTGGGTGGAGTCTACTAAAAAATATAAAGAAGCACAACAGGTTGTATCCTCTCAAAACCATAAACCCTCCTTTATCCCTCTCCCTAAACCCATAAATCCCACTACTCCCTCCACCCCATTAAAGATCCAAAAATTGACCAGGGATGAAATGGTTGAATGCCAAATCAAAGTCCTTTGTAATAATTGTGATGACAAATATTTCCCAGGCCACAAGTGTAAGGAACAAAAACTTTTTATGGCCATCTCTGAGGATATTTCAGAAGAGGATGTTGAAACTCCCCGTGTGCCTGAGTCACCTGAAATCACTGACATAACCCCTCCCTCAGACCCTCTTGAAGTGGAACCAATCATTTCCCTCAATGATCTCACTGGCTTATCCACCCCCCAAACCCTCAAGTTAATCAGTTACATCAAGCTTCGGAACGTCATCATTCTGGTTGATAGTGGAAGAACCCATAATTTTATTCATCGTCGCATTGCCTAAGAAACTCATTGCTACATCCATGCCATCAAAAATTTCCAAATCATGATTGCCAATGGTGGTTCCATGAAATGTGGAGGGCACTGTGAAAATGTGTGTCTCCAAATCGGTGACTACCACCTAAAATCCCATATGTTTTCTATCGACATGGGCGGTTGTGACATTGTGTTAGGTGTAGACTGGCTAAGGACTTTGGGTCCCATTCTCATGGATTTTAAGGCATTAACCATGCAATTCGACTAGGAAGGCCACCAATACAAATTCCAAGGCATCACGGCTAGTTCACCTGAGGTCATTAGTTCCCATCGCATGGAAAAGATGCTCAAAAAAGGTCATTCTGGTGTCATTGCCCAACTCCATGCCATACAAGAAAAAGAGACACCCCTGATGCCGGAAGACCTCCAAGCCCTCCTTTCTAAACACCAAATGGTATTTTCCACTCCCCAAGGACTCCCTACTTCCCCCGGTGTTCATGATCATTCCATTCCCCTTGTACCCGGAAGCCTTCCTCCCAATATCCGTCCATATCGCCACCCCTTTTCACAAAAAAATGAAATTGAGAAAATGGTCCGGGAACTCCTTACTACAGGCATTATCCACCCTAGCATGAGCCCTTACTCTTCTCCTGTAGTCATGGTCATGAAGAAAGAAGGTTCTTGGAGAATGTGTTCTAACTTTCGTGCCCTCAACAAACTAACCATTAAAGACAAATTTCCCATTCCTGTCATTGATGACCTCCTGGATGAATTGAGTGGCACCCATTTCTTTACTAAACTTGATCTTCGATCGAGATATCACCAAATACGTTTGAAGGAGGAAGACATTCCCAATATTTCCTTTCGAGCTCATGAGGGCCAT
>JASDQU010028378.1:0-29234 GCA_032191745.1 Picea mariana
TAACATAGTAAACTGCGTATGGTATTTTTTCCTCTTGCTGTCCTAATACTGCACCAATCTCTCTTTGGGAAGCATCCATATGAATATGGAAACGTAATGCCCAGTCCGGCCCTCTAAGGATTGGAGCACAACAGACCAATTCCTTAATTCTCATAAAAGCTGCATCGCAGTTCTCTGTCCACACAAAATCTGAATCTTTTGTTAGCAATTGAAAAAGTGGATGTGCTACTTTAGGAAAATTTTGTATAAAATACCTGTAATAACCAGCACAACAAATAAATTTGCATACCTGTGTGGGTGTTTTGGGTGTAAATAAATGATGAATTACCTTTGTCTTTTCTAGGACCATCTAGATTCCTTCAGCTGAGAGCAAATGTCCCATAACAATTCCCTCTTCCATCATTATATGAAATTTTTCCATACTTAGAGATACACGCGCTTGTATGGAACTTTCGAGAACTTTTTCTAAATTTTTCAGACCTTCAAGAAATGAATCCCCATATGGAATAAAGTCATCCATGTAGATTTCAACACTGTCATCTATCAAACTAGTGAAGATTCCCAAAATTGCCCTCTGGAATGTTGCAGGAGCATTACACGGGCCAAAAGGAAGCACCCGGTATGCGAATGTTCCCCAGGGGCATGTGAAAGTGGTTTTGTCATGATCTTCAGGAGCTATCTATATCTGGTTATACCCACTAATCCCATCTAGAAAAGAAAAAGACTTTTTACCAGCCAATGTGTCCAAAACTTGATCAATAAATGGAAAAGGAAAATGATCTTTCTGCATTGCCTTATTTAATTCTCGATAATCCACGCATATAAGCCATTTACCATTTTTCTTAGGGACCATTACTAATGGGGAGACATATTGGCTATCTGAGATGGGGTAAATAAAACCTACGTCTAGTAATTTCTGAATCTCTTCTTTCACAACATTTTTCAATGCAGAGTTCATCCTTCTCTGAGGTTGTCTCACAAGATGACAATCCTCCTTAATCTATATATGATGGGTACATGAATTAGAAGGAATCCCCTTCATATCTGTATAATCCCAGGTGAAGTCTTCTTTGTGTTTCTGAAGGACATCCACGAGTTGCTTCTTCTGGTATTCTGACAGGGTTGGATTAATATTCAGGGTTTTTCCTGGTTCTAGTTCCACTGGGACACTTTCACCGGGTGCATCAATAGGTGGCTCCTCTGATCCTTCTGTTGTTTCAATTATTTCCTGAGTCTCACAACTTAGGATAGATTCTAGGAATTGTTGATTTGTTTCAGAAACAGAGCAAGAATCATCCATAAAAGAGGTGATTACATCATCTTCTGATTCTATTTTGAACTAAACGGCTTGCCCAATAGTGAGGACTGGTCTCAATTCCTCATTTTCTGTTTCGAGCTTTTTCCTAGATAAATTTTTTTTGCTTCCTGCTGGTTTTATGGATGGTTTTGGTTCTGCAGGTGGGTATAACACTAAGTTCTTAATGTTGTGACCATTGGAAATAACCATGTGCCCTGATCAACACCCAATGTAAGCATCTGTAGTAGCCTGCCATGGTCTACCCAAAATCAAAGGATGGCCACGCACCGAAGATTGCGTCTGTAAGACCAAGAAATCTATGGGATAGTGCCATGAATCCACTGAAACTATTACATATTCCAACTTTCCTACAGGTTTGACTGTAGATCGTTCTTCCAATTCCAATACTGTAGGTGTATGTTTCAAGTTACGAAGACCTAACGCATGCATGGTTTCAGTGATGATAATGTTGATAGCAGCACCCAGGTCTACCAACATAACTAATAAATACTACACATAGAAAGACACACACCTGATCAGAAGATCGGGCCAAACTCTCTGATAAGGGATGCATTAGTCACAACAAAGATTAAGTCAACAAAATAGATGGTTCTTTATAAATCTAAAAAGGGTTATTACAATATCAAAGAGGGCATCCCCAGTTATAGGAATAAACTGTCTTTTATACATGGAGAGGGAGAACAACCTCTTTCCCCAAATCATGGTAACCGTATCCCCAAAAATATACATTAGTTGGAAGGACACCAGTACCAGATAGACAAGATGAACGAGATGCCCAAGATGGTTCAGGGACTTGTGACTCCAGCTGTGCAGCCTCCTTATGGCTTGGTCATTGCTGTGAATAGCATATCTTATGTGGGATACTAAAGCCTTGGTTCCTGTTCTCTAGAAGCTGCGGTCAAACATTCGTTCTAGTGTCGCGAATATGAAAAACTCCGCAACCTTATTTTATTAATAAAATATTTCAATAGACAAGGCAGGGGTATTTACCTTACAGGTTTAGCATAGTAAACATAGGTAGATAAGTTCAAAAAGGTAAAAAAGGGTAATGGAAATGCAGCAGAAAGATAGCCCGATTTGGTGCCCAACATCTCCCCCCAACTATCCTTCTGCATGCCCTCATGAAGTTCGCCGCCTCCGCAGGTCTAGATTTTGTTGATTGTTGGCTTCCTGAAAATGGGAGAGATCATATTCTTCAACCATCTCTGTCCCTGGAACTTTAAAACCATCTTAAAGGAGGAATTCTTTCCACCAAACCTTCGAGACAATATACGCTGAAGTGTAATTTTCTACTGGCAACCAAATAGTGGGAAACTAAAACCGGATTCCCATCCACTGGACCCCGCATGTTCAAACACATCCCACATATCTAGGCACTCTAGGGAGAACTCATGCAAAATTTGGTGCCCCCAAAGGTTCCCTGTTCCGGACAACTATAGGTGACATCATGCATCTTTTTTGACAGCAATCAAGGGCTCCATCCTGAAATGTGACTAATTGTTTGACACAAAGATCAAGGCACCAATTTTGTGTCCTCAACATTCTATCTCTATTCCCCTCAATCCCCAAAAAGGTATTGTGATTGGTGAACATGGTGACTGACCTCTCATGTTCTCCTCTTACTATAAATGGATTTGTAACCTGATTAGAGTCAAATGTGTTAAAAGCTTTCTGCTAGCTAATCTGGTTGAAAGTGTAAGAGGTGGGGGTCCTTAAATGAATGTCCCCCACATATGGGACTGGGTTGAATTCTCTATCTAGGCATGACATATACCCATGCATGTAGAATTCACACATCAAATGTTGAGTTGGCACATCGTGGTGCCTCATTATTCGGAGGAATTCTACACCATCTTCTATTTTATAACTAATTTTGTTTTTGATGCTCTTCATGCAGAATAAAAGAAAACATTCATGTAAGAATAAAAAATAACAAGAAGCAGGGGGGTGACATGCCATCACCTCTTGGGCCAAATTAAACATCTTCTCCTTATCATCTTTCATCTCTGCCACTTGATTTTTCAGTTTCTCCATATTGAGTTGTTTCTTCGCATGCCTTAATCTCATGATGTCTATATGCTCCACATAGTTAAAAATGGTTGTGGAGGTTCATTCCTGAGTTCTTCTGACCTCGTTTTGATACTGAGCCGCAATATATTTCCAAGTCTGCACTTCGACCGCTAAGGCATACTCATGGTCTTCAAACAACCACTCGACCGAGTTTCTTTGAGTAGCAGCAGAGGTTATGGCTGCCTGGTCCATCTGGGTCTCTGCCTCTACTCCTATGGCCTTGTACTTTCTATCTTGTTGCTTGTATTTGTTCATATGCTTCTGCATTTTGTGTAACTATTTCCTTAGTTTCCTGACCTCCATCTTAAGCCGCATTTTCTCTTTAAACTATAGTTGATGTTTTTGTTTGACTGGGAGTCCTACGACCTTCTCGCCTGGATCTTCCATTGGCTCATTCGTTGGGACCACTTCGCTTAGTCCCTCCTCTTCGCCAAAAGTTATTTCCTCCTATTGCGTGCTCACCGCAACTGGTGGTGCCCTTGTGATATGATATCCTACTAATGTTTCTATTGGAATCCTTCCTGGTTCCCCAGCCTTGGGGACCTCTACCTCTTTTCTCTTTTTAGGCTCCGAAGTACCTATCGCCTGAGTAGCATCCACCCCACACGGTTGTGGCCTTTGTGATAACATTGGAGGAATGGCGAGATCTTCTTCTGTGCACCAAAGGGAACGAGTTCCCCTTTCTCCTCTTCGAATAAAAAAGAAAAAGGAGAACTGGAAGGGATCTTCATTGTTCGGTCCCAAGGTCAACGTTAGTTCTTGTCGATTAGCGCCAACCTCACGCCCTAGTTCTCCCAACACTTCCTCCACAGGTTCCTTGGCTTCCCTAGCTCTCAGCCCTTCTTTTCCTCATTCCTCCTCTTCCATGGGCTCTATGGTCAGGGTGCTCACAACCTCTTATTCATTTAGGTTATCCTTAAATCAGGAATCGTAAAGTAATGCCCAATCTCCCACATGAAACACCTTACTTTTGATAAATTTATCATGCCATTTCAATCTCTATTGTTGAACAACAGTGGTCTTCTGGACAACTACTGATTGAATCTTGTCCAACTCATTCAGCTATTCTAGTTGGTGTTTCTATGATTCTGATAGGTCTAGGCCTCCTTCTAGAGCTGTTCTGAGTGTACTGATTTCAAATTCCACCAGAAACAAGGGGACTTTCCCATAGACTAATTCAAATGGAGAAAACCCAGTTGTCTTCCACCATGTTGTTCTGTATCCCATAAAGATTTTGGAAGTTTCTATGCCCAGTCTCGGTGATGACTTGCTACTGTATTTGTCAATATTTTTTCCAATACCTTGTTTGTGCTTTCTAATTGCCCGTTTCCTGGGGTTGATAGTGGGTTGTCACTCTATGTTTGACCCCATATTTCTGCATCATCTTTCCTATCATGTGAGATGTGAACTATGATCCTCCATCCGACACAATTTACCTTGAAGTACCATATCAGGCAAATATTTCTTCAAAAAGAAAGTCTACCACTACTTGTTCTGTTGCTCTTGTGACCACTCTGGCTTCCACCCATTTAGTTACATAATCAATGCAGACCGGGATGTAAGCTTTTTTATGAGAAGGTGGGTTAAAGGGTCCAACAAAATCAATGGCCCATTTCTCAAACGGTTCAAGGACTATCTGGGGATGTAGAGGAATTTCATCTACTTTCCCAGGTTGTCCCATCCATTGCCAGCTATCACACCTTCAGACATAATCCCAGGCATCATGAAAGATGGAGGGCCAGTAATATCCCATTTGCAGCACCTTGTGACCTTTTCTTTTATCTGCAAAATGTCCTCCACAGGGTCCATCATGTGAAACCTTCAGTATCTAATAGATATCATCTTCTGCCACACAACCCTAAATCCGTTGGTCAACCCCTGTATGAAAGAGATATCCTGCCATCCATGAATATCGGGTGCTTTGGTGAATAATATTCCTTTGCTCCTTATATGAAATATGATGAGGCACCTTCCCTATAGCAAGATAATTAGCGATATTTGCATACCATGGAGTGTTAGCAGATACTGCAAAAAGATGTTCGTCTGGAAAATTATCTTCAATTGGTGTATTCTTAACATCATGTTCTATCCTAGATAAGAAATCGGCAACCACATTGTCCTTCCATGGTTTATCTACTATGTTAATATCAAATTCCTGTAGTAGAAAAAGCCATCTTGTGATATGACCAGGGGTAACAGGTTTATTCATTAAATACCTGATAGTTGCATGATCAGTATGCACAAAGGTAGGATACCCGGTAATGTAGTGCCGAAATTTATTGATGGCGTAAATGACAGGAAGCAACTCTTTCTCAATCACTTTGTAGTTTAATTCAGCAGGAGCCAAATTCTTACTAACATAGTAAACTGCGTATGGTATTTTTTCCTCTTGTTGTCCTAATAATTCACCAATCGCTGTTTAGGAAGCATCCGTATGAATATGGAAAGGTAATGCCTAGTCCGGCCCTCTAAGGATTGGAGCGCTACAGACCAATTCATTAATTCTCGTAAAGGCTACATCGCAGTCCTTTGTCCACACAAAATCTGAATCTTTTCTTAGCAATTGAAAAAGTGGATGTGCTACTTTAGGAAAATTTTGTATAAAACGCCTGTAATAACCAACACAACAAATAAAGTTGCATACCTGCATGGGTGTTTTCGGTGTCAGGAAATGATGAATTACCTTTGTCTTTGCTAGGTCCATCCAGATTCCTTTAGCTGAGAGAAAATGTCCCAGAACAATTCCCTCTTCCATCATCATATGTCATTTTTCCGTACTTAGAGAGGCACGCGCTTGTATGCACCTTTCGAGAAATTTTTCTAAATATTTCATCCCTTCAAGAAATGAATCCCCATATGGAGTAAAGTCATCCATGTAGATTTCAACATTGTCATCTATCAAATCAGAGAAGATTCCCGAAATTTCCCTCTGGAATGTTGCAGGAGCATTACACAGGCCGAAAGGAAGGACTCGGTATGTGAATGTTCCCCAGGGGCATGTGAAAGTGGTTTTGTCATGATCTTCAGGAGCTATTTGGATTTGGTTATACCCACTAAACCCATCTAGAAAAGAAAAAAAAAATTACCAGCCAATGTGTCCATAACTTGATCAATAAATGGAAAAGGAAAATGATCTTTCTGCGTTGCCTTATTTAATTCTCGATAATCCATGTATATATGCCATTTACCATTTTTCTTAGGGACCATTACTAATGGGGAGACCCATTGGCTATCTAAGATGGGGTAACTAAAACCTACGTCTAGTAATTTTCGAAGTTCTTCTTTCACAACATTTTTCAATGCAGGGTTCATCCCTCTCTGAGGTTGTCTTAGAGGACGAAAATCCTCCTTAATCTATATATGATGGGTACATGAATTAGAACGAATCCCCTTCATATATGTATAATCCCAAGCAAGGTCTTCTTTGTGTTTCTAAAAGATATCCACAAGTTGCTTCTTCTGGGATTCTAACAGGGTTGGATTAATATTCAGGGTTTTTCCTGGTTCTAGTTCCATTGGGACACTTTCACTAGGTGCATCAACAGGTAGCTCCTCTGATCCTTCTGTTGTTTCAATTATTTCTTGAGTCTCACAACTTAGGATAGATTCTAGGAATTGTTGACTTGTTTCAGAAACGGAGCAAGGATCATCCATAAAAGAGGTGATTACATCATCTTCTGATTCTATTTTCAACTGAAGGGCTTGTCCAATAGTGAGGACTGGTCTTAATTCCTCATTTTCTGTTTCGGGATCTTTTCTAGATAAAAGTTTCTTGCTTCCTGCTAGTTTTATGGATGGGTTTGGTTCTCCAAGTGGGTATAACACTGAGTTCTTAATGTTGTGCCCATTGGAAATGACCATGTTCCCTGATGAACACCCAATGTAAGCATCTGCAGTGGCCAGCCATGGTCAACTTAAAATCAAAGGATGGCCACCCACCGAAGATTGTGTCTCTAAGACCAGAAAATCTATGGGATAGTGCCATGAATCCACTGAAAATGTTACATCTTCCAACTTTCCTACAGGTTTGACTGTAGATCGGTCTGCCAATTCCAATATTGTAGGTGTATGTTTCAAGTTATGAAGACCTAATGCATGCATTGTTTCAGTGGTGATAACGCTGATAGCAACACCTAGGTCTACCAGCATAACTAATAAATAATACACACAGAAAGACACAACACTTGATCAGAAGATCGAGCCCAACTCTCTGATTAGGGATGCGTTAGTCACAACGAAGACTAAGTCAGCAAAATAGATGGTGCTTTATAAATCTGAAAAGGGTTATTACAATATCAAAGGGGGCATCCCCAGTTACAGGAATAAACTGTCTTTTATACATGGAGAGGGAGAACAACCTCTTTCCCCAAAACATGGTAACTATATCCCCCAAAATATACATTAGTTGGAACAACACCAGTACCAGATAGACAAGATCAATGAAATTCCCAAGATGGTTCAGGGATCTGTGACTCCAGCTGCGTAGCCTCCTTATGGTTTGGTCATTGCTATGAATAGCATATCTATTGTGGGATACTGAAGCCTTGGTTCCTGTTCTTCAGAAGCTACGGTCAAACATTCTTTCTAGTGCCACGAATAGGCAAAACTCCGTGACTTTATTTCATTAATAAAATATTCCAATAGACAAGGCAGGGGTATTTACCTTACAGGTTTAGCATAGTAAACATAGGTAGATAAGTTCAAAAATGTAAAAAAGGGTAATGGAAATGTAGTAGAAAGATAGCCCGATTTGGTGCCCAACATCTCCCCCCAACTAGCCTTCTGCATGCCGTCATGCAGTTCGTCGCCTCCGCAGGTCTAGATTTTGCTAACTGTTGGCTTCCTTAAAATGAGAGAGATCATATTCTTTGACCATCTTTGTCTCTGGAACTTTAAGACAATCCTCCGAGACAATATATGCTGGAGTTTAATTTTCTACTGGCAACCAAATAGTGGGAAACTGAAATCGGATTCCCATCCATTGGACCCCGCATGTTCGGACACATGCCACATATATGGGCACTCTAGGGAGAACTCGTGCAAAATTTGGTGCCCACAATGGTTCCCCGTTCCGGACAACTGTAGGTGACATCATCCATCTTTTCTGACAACAATCAAGGGCTTCATCTTGAAATGTGACTAATTGTTTGACACAAAGATCAAGGCACCAATCTTGTGTCCTCGGCATTCTGTCTCTATTCCCCTCAATACCCAAAAATGTATTGTGTTTAGTGAACATGGTGACTGACCTCTCATGTTCTCCTCTTACTATGAATGACTTTGTAACCTGATTAGAGTCAAATGTGTTAAAAGCTTTCTGCCAGCTGATTTGGTTGAAAGTGTAAGAGGTGAGCGCCCTTAAATGAATGTCCCCCACATATGGGACTAGGTTGAATTCTCTATCCAAGCACAGCAGATACCCATGCATGTAGAATTCACACATCAAATGTTGAGTTTGCACGTCGTGGTGCCTCATTATTCAGAGGAATTGTACACCATCTTCTATTTTATAACTAATCTTGTTTTTGATGCTCTTCGTGCAGAATAAAAGAAATCGTTGATGTAAGAATAAAGAATAACAAGAAGCAGGGGGGCAACATACCATCACCTCTTGCACCAAATTAAACATCTGCTCCTTATCAGTTTTCATCTCTGCCACTTGCTTTTCCAGCTGCTCCATCTTGTGTTTTTGCTTCGCACGCCTTAATCTCATGATGTCTATACACTCCACATAGTTAAAAATGGTTGTGGAGGCTCATTCATGAGTTCTTTTGACCTCGTTTTGATACTGAGCCGCAATAGATTTCAAAGTCTCCACTTCGACCACTAAGGCATACTCACAGTCTTCAAACAATTGCTCAACCGAGTTTTTTTGAGTAGCATCAGAGGTTATGGCTACCTGGTCCGTCAGGGTCTCTGCTTCTACTCCCATGGCCTTGGAATTTCTAGCTTGTTGCTTGTATTTATTCATCTGATTCCACATTTTGTGTACCTGTTTCCTTAGATTCTTGACCTCCATCGTAAGCCACATTGTCTCTTTAAACTGTAGTTGATGTTTTTGTTTGACTGGGAGTCCTACGACCTTCTCGCCTGGCTCTTCCATTGGCTCATTCGTCGGGACCGCTTTGCTTAGTCCCTCCTCTTTGCCAAAAGCTATTTCCTCTTGTTGCATGCTCACCATGACCAGTGGTTCCCTTGGGATATGCTCTCCTACTAATGTGTCTGTTGGAATCCTTCCTGGTTCACTAGCCTCAGGGACCTCTACCTCTTTTCTCTTTTCAGGCTCCGAAGTGCCTGTCGCCTGAGTAGCATCCACCCCACACGGTTGTGGCCTTTGTGATAAAATTGGAGGAATGGTGAGATCTACTTCTATGCGTTGAAGGGAATGAGTTCACCTTGCTCCTCTTGGAATAAACAAGAAAAAGGAGAACTGGAAGGGATCTTCATTGTTTGGTCCCGAGGTCAACATTGGTTCTTGTCGGTTAGCGCCAACCTCATGCCCTAGTTCTCCCAACACTTCCTCCATGGGTTCCATGGCTTCCCGAGCTCCAAGCCCTTCTTGTCCTTGTTCCTCCTCTTCCATGGGTTCTATGGTCAGGGTGGTCACAACCTCTTCTTCATTCAGGTTATCCTTCTCCATCAGCTCCATGGTGACAGGAGGTCCTTGTGGGGTACCCTTGGTCGCAATATTGACCAATTCACCCACTCCTGCTTGTTGTGACCCTGCTTCTATGGTTATCATGCTATCAAATTTCTCTGTTGGTTCCATATGCGAGGCTGGTTCTTGTGGGACAGCCTTGGTCATGGTACTATTCGACCTTTCTGTGTCAACTTCTGCATCTTCCATTGGTTCCACAGTTTCGTCTTTCTCTTGGGGAGTAGCCTCTTCTTCAAATTCTTCAGCTTCCATCTTCATCTCTTCTGGATCCTCCTTGTCAACATAATCAACTTCTCCTACATTTTCCTCCTCCGTGGCTTTTGGTTCATCTTCCCTAGTAGCCACAATGGTTGCTACTTCTTCCTTTGTGGAATCCCAAAATAGTTCAAAAAGGATCGGGATTTGTCTGATGGCATTCATTACTAACAGCTGAACCAAACCATGGTGGGTGATGATCGCCAATACCTGTCGCAACTCCTAAGATGAATGTTCCATTAGGTGAAGGCTTCGCAATAAGAAATAAGGCACATTATGTGAGAAAGCCTCTGCTTGGGGAAGTCGCAGGTGAGCTAGTATTCGGAGGTGGTATTTCAATATGGTGGAGTATCTCCCTTCGCAAGTCATATATCTTGTGACGAACTCTGCTAATTCTTCCCATGGATGCGGTAGCGAGTTTCAGTTGTATCCTCCACCCTTCTGCACGATGCTTTCTCCCGCCTGTAAAAAGGCTTTGGGAAACTTCGGAAGGACTGTCCTTCTTGAAAACCATCGCTACCCATTTTGAGGGAGTTCACTGACTTTTGCAATGGCTTCCTTTATCATAGGGATTTCAATTATGTGGACCCGAGAGTTTTCTTCTCTCAAGTTGAGTGGAAATTCTACTGCAATTTCTTCATTCGACCCTTTCAACCTGTCAGAGTAAACATTCCAGCCCGTGTTCTCAAAGACCTTCCATACCTCTTGATTGTTCCAAATTCTCAATGTATCTTTAGGCTCATGCTGCACGATGAATGTAGTTAGCTGGTAGGGGAAAATGACAGGGCTCCAAACCGTTGGCAACGGAAATAACATCATGTCGCTTTTGGGGACAACGGATGAAACAGTACTGGTATGTTTTGAAAATGATGACAGATTGTGGTGGTACTGTTGGATATTTCATAGATTTAATGTAGCGTGTTGGGGAGGTCACTAATTATGACTCTGGGAGTATGAGTATTCATTCCAACATATCAAAGTTATGATTACAAAGTACTGAAATCATTGGATTCTGATTGGTGAGGATCGTGTGTCATGAATGTTTTTTCATGGTACGTCGTCAATTATTATGAACGTTCCCCCCCAAATTAATTGTGGCCATCCACGACATGTTTTGATGTATTTTTGGAATATTTTAATTAAATCCATAAAAGTCGGTGAAGACATACCTAGGGACCTACCTTATGGGGGAGTAACAACAAAATGTCTGACGGAGTAACGACAACAGGGCGTAACAATAGCAAGGAGTAACAACAACAATGAGTAGTCAACAATGACGATGGTGTAGTAGCAGCAGTTACGGAGTAACGAAACCGACAGAATAACGACAATTGTGGAGTAACAACACTGGCGGAGAATCAGCAGTTGCAGAGTAACGACATCGATGGAGTAATGATAGTTGTGGAGTGACAGCACCGGCGGAGAATCAGCAGTTGTGGAGTAACAACACCGACGTAGTAACAATATTTGCGGAGTAACAACAACGGTGAAGAATCAATAGTTGCGGAGTAACGACACTGACAGAGTAACAACAGTTGCAGAGTAATGACACCAGTGGATTAATGGTAGTTGCAGAGTAACAGCACTGGTGGAGAATCAATCGTTGCGGAGTAATGGCACCGGCGGAGTAATAGCAGTTGCGGAGTAATGGAACCGGAGGAGTAACGACAATTGCGGGGTAACAACATCTAGTGGAGTAAGAACACTAGTGGAGTAACAACACTTAGTGGACTAACAACACACACCACTGGAGTAATAGCACTTAGTGCAGTAATCATCACACACCAGTGGAGTAACAACAACATCTTTACAGCAGCACTGGTGGAGTAACGATGCCAAGTCTTACATTTCTCCTGGCCATATTCCTTTGTTATTCCTGCAAAATACAAACAAGTAAGAAATAACAATATTATTATTATTATTTTAAAGCAGAGTGAGAGTGTCCTTCATTCCAACAACCATTAAATCAGATGAATCAGAAATGTGTTTGACAAAGGCATTTCTAGAGGCTGTACGGTGGTATAGTTTTAGACGGTGTTAGTTTACTAAGAATAAGGTATGATTCTCATCTATTGTAATTAATCTAACCGTTCCCTTGTCAAACACTGTGTCCACTTGATATGGCCCCATCTAGCGAGTGTGAAGCTTGCCTTCGAAATCCTTAAATCGAGAATCATAAGTAATGCCCAATCTCCCACATGAAACACCTTACTTTTGATAAATTTATCATGCCATTTCATTCTCTATTGTTGAAGAGCAGTGGTCTTCTGGACAACTACTGACTGAATCTCGTCCAACTCGTTCAACTATTCCAGTTGGTGTTTCTATGCTTCTAATAGGTCTAGGCCTACTTCTAGAGCTGTTCTGAGTGTATTGATTTCAAATTCCACCAGAAACAAGGGGACTTTCCCATAGACTAATTCAGATGGAGAAAACCCAGTTATGTTCCACCATGTTGTTTTGTATGCCCATAAAGCTTCTGGAAATTTCTATGCCCAGTCCCGTTGATGACTTGCTACTGTCTTTGTCAAGATTTTTTCCAATACCTTGTTTGTTCTTAATACTTGCCCGATCGCCAGGGGGTGATAGGGGGTTGTCACTCTATGTTTGACCCCATATTTCTGCATCAACTTTCCTATCATGTGAGATGTGAACTATGATCCTCCATCGGACACAATTTCCCTTGATGTACCGTATCGAGCAAACATTTCTTCAAAAAGAAAGTATGCCACTACTTGCTATGTTGCTCTTGTGATCGCTCTGGCTTCCACCCATTCAGTTACATAATCAATGCAGACCAGGATGTAATGTTTCTGATGAGAAGGTGGGTTAAAGGGTCCAACAAAATCAATGGCCCATTTCTCAAATGGTTCAAGGACTATCTAGATATGTAGAGGCATTTCATCTTCCTTCCCAGGTTGTCCCATCCATTGGCAGCTATCACACCTTCAGACATAATCCTAGGCATCATGAAAGATGGAGGGCCAGTAATATCCCATTTGAAGCACTTTGTGACTTGTTCTTTTATCTATAAAATGTCCTCCACAGGGTCCATCATGTGCAACCTTCAGTATCTAATAGATATCATCTTCTGCCACACAACGCTAAATCTGTTGGTCAACCCCTATATGAAAGAGATATCCTGTCATCCATGAATATCCAGTGCTCTGGTGAATAATCTTCCTTTTCTCCTTATATGACAGATGATGAGGCACCTTCCTTGTAGAAAGATAATTAGCAATATCTGCATACCATGGAGTGTTAGCAGATACTGCAAAAATATGTTCGTCTGGAAAATTATCTTCAATTGGTGTATTCTTACCATCATGTTCTATCCTAGATAAGAAATTTGCAACCACATTGTCCTTCCCCGGTTTATCTACTATGGTAATATCAAATTCCTATAGTAGCAAAAGCCATCTTGTGATATGACCAGGGGTAACAGGTTTATTCATTAAATACCTGATAGTTGCATGATCAGTATGCAAAAAGGTAGGATACCCAGTAATGTAGTGCCGAAATTTATTGATGGCGTAAATGACAGCAAGGAACTCTTTCTCAATCATTGTGTAGTTTAATTCAGTAGGAGACAAATTCTTACTAACATAGTAAACTGCGTATGGTATTTTTTCCTCTTGCTATCCTAATACTCCACCAATCGCTCTTTGGGAAGCATCCGTATGAATATGGAAAGGTAATTCCCATTCCGGCCCTCTAAGGATTAGAGCGCTACAGACCAATTCCTTAATTCTCGTAATGGTTGCATCGCAGTTCTCTATCCACACAAAATCTGAATCTTTTGTTAGCAATTGAAAAAGTGGATGTGCTACTTTAGGAAAATTTTATATAAAATGCCTGTAATAACCAACACAACAATTAAATTTGTGTACCTACGTGGGCATTTTGGGTGTCGGGAAATGATGAATTACCTTTGTCTTTGCTATTTCCATGTAGATTCCTTCAGTTGAGAGAAAATTCCCCAGAACAATTCCCTCTTCCATCATCATATGGAATTTTTCCATACTTAGAGAGACACGCGCTTGTATGGACCTTTCGAGAATTTTTTCTCAATTTTTTAGACCTTCAAGAAATGAATATCCCATATGGAGTAAAGTCATCCATGTAGATTTCAACACTGTCATCTATCAAATTAGTGAAGATTCCCAAAATTGCCCTCTAGAATGTTGTAGGAGCATTATACAGGCCAAAAGGAAGGACCCGGTATGCGAATGTTCCCTAGGGGCATGTGAAAGTGGTTTTGTCCTAATCTTCATGACCTATTTGTATCTGGTTATACCCACTAAACCCATCTAGAAAAGAAAAAAACTTTTTACCAGCCAATGTGTCCAAAACTTGATCAATAAATGGAAAAGGAAAATGATCCTTCTGCGTTTCCTTATTTAATTCTCGATAATCCACGCATATACTCAATTTACTATTTTTCTTAGGGACCATTACTAATGGGGAGACCCATTGGCTATCTGAGATGGGGTAAATAAAACCTATGTCTAGTAATTTCTGAATTTCTTCTTTCACAACATTTTTCAATGCGGGGTTCATCCTTCTCTGAGGTTGTCTCACAGGATGACAATCCTCCTTAATCTATATATGATGGGTACATGAATTAGAAGGAATCCCCTTCATATCTATATAATCCCAGGTGAAGTCTTTTTTGTGTTTCTGAAGGACATCCACGAGTTGCTTCTTCTGGGATTCTGACAGAGTTGGATTAATATTCAGGGTTTTTCCTGGTTCTAGTTCCACTAGGACACTTTCACCGGGTGCATCAATAGGTAGCTCCTCTGATCCTTTTGTTGTTTCAATTATTTCCTGAGTCTCACAACTTAGGATAGATTCTAGGAATTGTTGATTTGTTTCAGAAACAGAGCAAGGATCATCCATAAAAGAGGTGATTACATCATCTTCTGATTCTATTTTCAACTGAAGGGATTGTCCAATAGTGAGGACTGGTCTCAATTCCTCATTTTTTATTTTGGGCTTTTTCCTAGATAAAATTTTATTGCTTCCTGCTGGTTTTATGGATGGTTTTGGTTCTGCAGGTGGGCATAACACTAAGTTCGTAATGTTGTGCCCATTGGAAATAACCATGTTCCCTGATCAACACCCAATGTAATCATTTGTAGTAGCCAGCCATGGTCTACCCAAAATCAAAGGATGGCCACCCACCGAAGATTGCATCTGTAAGACCAGGAAATCTATGGGATAGTGCCATGAATCCACTGAAATTGTTACATCTTCCAACTTTCCTACAGGTTTGACTGTAGATCGGTCTGCCAATTCCAATACTGTAGGTGTATGTTTCAAGTTATGAAGACCTAATGCATGCATGGTTTCAGTGGTGATAATTTTGATAGCAGCACCCAGGTCTACCAGCATAACTAATAAATAATACACATAGAAAGACACAGCACCTGATCAGAAGATCGGGCCCAGCTCTCTGATCAGGGATGCATTAGTCATAGTGAAGATTAAGTCAGCAAAATAGATGGTGCTTTATAAATCTGAAAAGGGTTATTACAATATCAAAGGGGGCATCCCTAGTTATAGGAATAAACTGTCTTTTATACATGGAGAGGGAGAACAACCTCTTTCCCAAAAACATGGTAACCGTAGCCCCAAAAATATACATTAGTTGGAACGACACCAGTACAAGATAGACAAGATCAATGAGAATCCCAAGATGGTTCAGGGATCTGTGACTCCAGCTGTGCAGCCTCCTGATGGCTTGGTCATTGCTTTGAATAGCGTATATGTTGACAGATATGAAGCCTTGGTTCCTGTTCTCTAGAAGCTGCAGTGAAACATTCATTCTAGTGTCGCAAATAGACAAAACTCCGCGACCTTTTTTTATTATTAAAATATTCCAATAGACAAGGTAGGGGTATTTACCTTACAGGTTTATCATAGTAAACATAGGTAGATAAGTTCAAAAAGGTAAAAAAGGGTAATGGAAATGTAGCAGAAAGATAGCCCGATTTGGTGCCCAACATCTCCCCCCAACTAGCCTTCTGCATGCCCTCATGCAGTTCGCCGCCTCCACAGGTCTAGATTTTGCTGATTGTTCGCTTCCTGAAAATGGGAGAGATCATATTCTTTAACCATCTCTGTCCCTGGAACTTTGAAACCGTCTTAAAGGAGGACTTCTTTCCACCAATCCTCCGAGACAATATACGGTGGAGTGTAATTTTCTACTGGCAACCAAATAGTGGGAAAATGAAACCGGATTCCCATCCACTAGACCCCGCATGTTCGGACACATGCCACATATCTGGGCACTCTGGGGAGCACTCGTGAAAAATTTGGTGCCCCCAAAGGTTCCCTATTCCGGACAACTCTAGGTGACATCATGCATGTTTTCTGACAGCAATCAAGGGCTTCATCCTGAAATGTGACTAATTGTTTGACACAAAGATCAAGGCACCAATTTTGTGTCCTCAGCATTCTGTCTCTGTTCCCCCCAATCCCCAAAAAGGTATTGTGTTTAGTGAACATGGTGACTGACCTCTCATGTTCTCCTCTTACTATAAATGGCTTTGTAACCTGATTAGAGTCAAATGTGTTAAAAGCTTTCTGCTAGCTGATCTGGTTGAAAGTGTAAGAGGTGAGGGTCCTTAAATGAATGTCCCCCACATATGGGACCGGGTTGAATTATCTATCTAGGCGCAGCAAATACCCATGCATGTAGAATTCACACATCAAATGTTGATTTGGCATGTCGTGGTGCCTCATTATTCAGAGGAATTGTACACCATCTTCTATTTTATAACTAATCTTGTTTTTGATGCTCTTCATGCAGAATAAAAGAAAACGTTCATGTAAGAATAAAAAATAACAAGAAGCAGGGGGGCGACATGCCATCACCTCTTGGGCCAAATTAAACAGCTTCTCCTTATCTTTTTTTAGCTCTGCCACTTGCTTTTTCAGTTGCTTCTTCGCATGCCTTAATCTCATGATGTCTATATGCTCCACATAGTTAAAAATGGTTGTGGAGGTTCATTCCCGAGTTCTTCTGACCTCATTTTGATACTGGGCTGCAATAGATTTCCAGGTCTGCACTTCGACCGCTAAGGCATACTCACGGTCTTCAAACAATCACTCGACCAAGTTTCTTTGAGTAGCAACAGAGGTTATTGTTGCCTGGTCCATCTGGGTCTCTGCCTCTACTCCTATGGCCTTGGACTTTCTAGCTTGTTGCTTGTATTTATTCATCTGCTTCTGCATTTTGTGTACCTATTTCCTTAGTTTCCTGACCTCCATCTTAAGCCGCATTGTCTCATTAAACTGTAGTTGATGTTTTTTTTTGACTGGGAGTCCTACGACCTTCTCGCCTAGATCTTCCATTGGCTCATTCGTCCAGACCACTTCGCTAAGTCCCTCCTCTTCGCCAAAAGCTATTTCCTCCTATTGCATGCTCACCGCAACTGGTGGTGCCCTTGTGATATGCTCTCCTACTAATGTTTCTGTTGGAATCCTTCCTGGTTTCTCAGCCTCAGGGACCTCTACCTCTTTTCTCTTTTTAGGCTTCGAAGTACCTGTCGCCTGAGTAGCATCCACCCCACACGGTTGTGGCCTTAGTGATAAAATTGGAGGAATGGCAAGATCTTCTTCTGTGCGCTAAAGGGAACAAGTTCCCCTTTCGCCTCTTTGAATAAACAAGAAAAAGGAGAACTGGAAGGGATCTACAGTGTTCGGTCCCGAGGTCAACGTTGGTTCTTGTCAGTTAGCGCCAACCTCATGCCCTAGTTCTCCCAACACTTCCTCCACGGGTTCCATGGCTTCCCTAGCTTTGAGCCCTTCTTTTCCTCATTCCTCCTCTTCCATGGGTTTTATGGTCAGGGTGCTCACAACCTCTTCTTCGTTCAGGTTATCGTTCTCCATCAGCTCCATGGTGACATGGGGTCCTTGTGGGGTACCCTCGGTCGCAATATTGACCAATTCACCCACTCCTGCTTATTGTGACCCTTCTTCTATGGTTATCATTCTATAAAATTTCTCTGTTGGTTCCATATGCGAGGCTGGTTCTTGTGGGACAGCCTTGGTCATGGTACTAGTTGACCTTTCTTTGTCAACTTCTGCATCTTCCATTGGTTCCATGGTTTCGGCTTTCTCTTGGGGAGCAGCCTCTTCTTCAAATTCTTCAGCTTCCATATTCATCTCTTTTGGTTTCTCCTACTCAACATAATCATCTTATTCTGCATTTTCCTCCTCCGTGGCTTTTGGTTCATATTCCCTAGTAGCCACAATGGCTGCTACTTCTTCGTCTGTGGAATCCCAAAATAGTTCCCACAGGATCGGGATTCATCTGATGGCATTCATTACTAACAGTTGAACCAACCCATGGTGGGTGATGACCGCCAATACCTGTCGCAACTCCTGAGTGGAATGTGCCATTAGGTGAAGGCTTCTCAACAAAAAATAAGGCACACTAAGTGAGAAAGCCTCTGCTTGGGGAAATCGCAGGTGAGCTAGTATTCAAAGGTGTTATTTGAATATGGTGCAGTATCTCACTTCGCAAGTCATATATCTTATGACGAACTCTGCTACTTCTTCCCATGGATGCGGTAGCGAGTTTCAATCGTACCCTTGACCCTTTTGCACGATGCTTTCTCTCGCCTATAAAAAGGCTTTGGAAAACTTCGGAAGGAAAGTCCTTCTTGAAAACCATCGCTGTCCATTTTGAGAGAGTTCACTGACTTTTGCAATGTCTTCCTCTGTCATAGGGATTTCAATTTCGTGGACCCAAGAGTTTTCTTCTCTTAAGTTGAGTGCAAATTCTACCGCAATTTCTTCGTTCGACCCTTTGAACTTGTCAAAGTAAACATTCCAGCCCGCGTTCTCAAAGACCTTCCATACCTCTTGATTGTTCCGAATTCTCATTGTATCTTCAGGCTCATGCCGCACAGATCGTCCACTCGTTGTTGTAGAGGTGGAGTCAGCACGACGAATGTAGTTAGCTGGTAGGAGAAAATGACAGGGCTCCAAACCGTTGGCAACTGAAATAACATCATGTCGCTTTTGGGGAAAATGGATGAAATAGTACTGGTATGTTTTGAAAATGATGACAGATTGTGGTGGTACTATTGGATATTTCAGAGATTTAATGCAGCGTGTTGGGGAGGTGACTAATTATGACTCTATGCATATGAGTATGCATTCCAACATATCAAAGTTATGATTACAAAGTACCGAAATCATTGGATTCTGTTTGGTGAGGATTATGTGTCATGAATGTTTTTTCGTGGTATGTCATCATTTATTATGACAGTTCCCCCCCAAATTAATTGTGGCCGTCCATGACACGTTTTGATGTCTTTTTGGAATATTTTAATTAAATACATAAAAGTCGGCGAAGACATACCTGGGGAGCTACCTTATGGGGGAGTAACAGCAAAATGTCTGACGAAGTAACGATAGCAAGGCGTAACAACAGCAAGGAGTAACAACAACAATGAGTAGTCAACAACGACGACGGCAGAGTAGCGACAATTACAGAGTAATGAAACCGGCGGAGTAATAACAATTGCGGAGTAACATCACTAGTAGAGAATCAGTAGTTGTGGAGTAATGACATCGACGGAGTAACGAAAGTTGTGGAGTAACAACAATGATGAAGAATCAACAGTTGTGGAGTAATGACACCGACGGAGTAACAACATTTGTGGAGTAACAACACGAGTGAAGAATCAATAGTTGCGGAGTAACGACACCGACAGAGTAACAACATTTGCAGATTAACGGTACCAACGGAGCAATGGAAGTTGCAGAGTAACAACACCAGTGGAGAATCAATAGTTGCAGAGTAACGACACTGGCAGAGTAATAGTAGTTACGGAGTAACGACACCGGAGGAGTAACGATAGTTGTGGGGTAACAACATCTAGTGGAGTAACAACACTAGTGGAGTAACAACACTTAGTGGATTAACAACACACACTAGTGGAGTAATAGCACTTAGTGGAGTAATCAACACACACCAGTGGAGTAACAACAACATATTTATAGCAGCACTAGTGGAGTAACGAAGCCAAGTCTTACATTTCTCCTAGCCATATTCCTTTGTTATTCCTGCAAAATCCAAACAAGTAAGAAATAACAATATTATTATTATTATTATTATTTTAAAGCAGAGTGAGAGTGTCCTTCATTCCAACAACCATTAAATCAGATGAATCAGAAAGGTGTTTGACAAAGGCATTTCTAGAGGCTGTACAATGGTATAGTTTTAGACGGTGTTAGTTTACTAAGAACGAGGTATGATACTAAGAATGTCCGTTCCATTGTCGAACACTGTGTCCACTTGATATGGCCCCATATAGCGAGTGCGAAGCTTGCCTTTGAAATCCTTAAATCGAGAATCATAAAGTAATGCCCAATCTCCCACATGAAACACCTTACTTTTGATAAATTTATCATTCCATTTCATTCTCTATTGATGAACAACAGTGGTCTTCTGGACAGCTACTGAATGAATCTCGTCCAACTCATTCATCTATTCCAGTTGTTGTTTCTATGCTTCTGATAAGTCTAGGCCTACTTCTAGAGCTGTTCTAAGTGTACTGATTTCAAATTCCACCAAAAACAAGGGGACTTTCCCATAGACCAATTCAAATGGAGAAAACTTAGTTGTGTTCCTCCATGTTGTTCTACATGCCCATAAAGCTTCTGGAAGTTTCTATGCCCAGTCCCGGTGATGACTTGTTACTGTCTTTGTCAAGATTTTTTCCAATACCTTGTTTGTGCTTTCTACTTGCCCATTCACCTGGGGGTGATAGGGCGTTGTCACTCTATGTTTGATCCCATATTTCTGCATCATCTTTCCTATCATGTGAGATGTGAACAATGATCCTCCATCTGACACAATTTCCCTTGAAGTACCGTATCAAGCAAAGATTTATTCAAAAAGAAAGTCTGCCACTACTTGTTCTATTTCTCTTGCGACCACTTTGGCTTCCACCCATTTAGTTACATAATCAATGCAGACCAGTATGTAAGCTTTCTGATGAGAAGGTGGGTTAAAGGGTCCAACAAAATCAATGGCCCATTTCTCAATCGTTGTTTGGGAAGCATCCAATCGTTGTTTGGGAAGCATCCATATGAATATGGAAAGGTAATGCCCAGTCCAGCCCTCTAAGGATTGGAGCGCTATAGACCAATTCCTTAATTCTCATAAAGGCTGCATCGCAGTCCTCTCTCCACACAGAATCTGAATCTTTTGTTAGCAATTGAAAAATTGGATGTGCTACTTTTGGAAAATTTTGTATAAAATGCCTGTAATAACCAGCACAACAAATAAATTTGCGTACCTGCGTGGGCGTTTTGGGTGTTGGGAAATGTTGAATTACCTTTGTCTTTGCTAGGTCCATCCAGATTCCTTCAGGTAAGAGCAACTGTTCCAGAACAATTCCCTCTTCCATCATCATATGGCATTTTTTCATACTTAGAGAGACACGCGCTTGTATGCACCTTTCGAGAACTTTTTCTAAATTTTTCATCCCTTCAAGAAATGAATCTCCACATGGAGTAAAGTCATCCATGTAGATTTCAACACTATCATCTATCAAATCAGTGAAGATTCCCAAAATTTCCCTCTGGAATGTTGCAGGAGCATTACACAGGCCAAAGGGAAGGACCTGATATGCGACTGTTCCCTAGGGGCATGTAAAAGTGGTTTTGTCCTGATCTTCAGGAGCTATCTGGATCTGGTTATACCCACTAAACCCATCTAGAAAAGAAAAAAACATTTTACCATCCAATGTCTCCAAAACTTGATCAATAAATGGAAAAGGAAAATGATTTTTCTGCGTTGCCTTATTTAGTTCTCGATAATCCAGGCATATACGCCATTTACCATTTTTCTTAGGGACAATTACTAATGGGGAGACCCATTGGCTATTTGATATGGGGTAAATAAAACCTACGTCTAGTAATTTATGAAGTTCTTCTTTCACAACATTTTTCAATGCCGGGTTCATCCTTCTCTGAGGTTGTCTCACAGGACGACAATCCTCCTTAATCTATATATGATGGGTACATGAATTAGAAGGAATCCCCTTCATATCTGTATAATCCTTGGTGAAGTGTTCTATGCATTTCTAAATGTCATCCATGAGTTGCTTCTTCTGGGATTCTGACAGGGTTGGATTAATGTTCAGGGTCTTTCCTAGTTCTAGTTCCACTGGGACACTTTCACCGGGTGCATCAACAAGTAGCTCCTGGAATCCTTCTGTTGTTTTAATTATTTCCTGAGTCTCACAACTTAGGATAGATTCTAGGAATTGTTAATTTCTTTCAGAAACGGAGCAAGGATCATCCATAAAAGAGTTGATTACATCATCTTCTGATTCTATTTTCAACTGAAGGGCTTATCCAATAGTGAGGACTAGTCTCAATTCCTCATTTTCTGTTTCGGGCTCTTTCCTAGATAAATTTTTCTTACTTCCTGTTGGTTTTATGGATGGGTTTGGTTCTGCAAGTGGGTATAACACTAAGTTCTTAATGTTGTGCCCATTGGAAATAACCATATGCCCTGATCAACACCCAATGTAAGCATCTGTAGTAGCCAGCCATGGTCTACCCAAAATCAAAGGATGGCCACCCATTGAAGATTGCGTCTATAAGACCAGGAAATCTATAGGATAGTGCCATGAATCCACTGAAATTGTTACATCTTCCAACTTTCCTACAGGTTTGACTATATATCGGTCTGCCAATTCCAATATTGTAGGTGTATGTTTCAAGTTACGAAGACCTAATGCATGCATGGTTTCAGTGGTGATAACGTTGATAGCAGTGCCTAGGTGTACCAACACATTCAGAATCTGTACCCCATTAATTTGTATTGTCAGAATTGGGTTCCCTGGATCTCCATACTTTTCAGGCATTGACTTTCCCATCATGAAATCTGATAATTTTCCCATAACATGAATGGTAAGGGGGTGTTTGGATTTCTTTGCAGGTTTCTTTGAATAATATTCCCTAAGAGTCTTTGCATATATTAGCACATCCTTCATATCTTGTAACAAGGGAATTTTAACAAATAAGTTCTGCAATTCTCCTAATAAATCAAATTCAGCTTGAGGGCTTGATTTACTCAAAGTTAGTCTGTCTGGGTAAGGTGGTTCAGATTGATGTTGTTTTACAAGAGGTGCTTGGTGTCTATCAGTTTCTTTTGTCTCTTTATTAATTAGTTCTGATACCTTACCTTCACTATCGAGTTGTTTAATGGTAAATGGAGGATGTTGAACATTAATTGTCTTCCCTGATTGTAGATTCATTTCATACAACTCTACAGTGGAAATGCTATATGAAGGTAGGTTAAGAATGTCAGCTCGATGAGGTCCCTTGCTATTAGGATTCAGGTCAGGTTGGATTGGGAGCTGAGGATGTGCAGGCTGATTACTTGGAGGCACATTAGAGGGCAGTTGGAGTTGTTGTTGTGAAATCGGCTAAGGAAACTTCCCAGGAGGGGTCCTCGCCAAGTTGGAGCCCATGGAGAGCTCGAACTGGCTTGGGGGTTCCACTGTTGCCAAGGTGGAAACTGGTATTGTGGCCACATGGAACGATAAGGCATGGACTAAGGATTCATATTAGAATTATTGAAATACTGAGATGGGTCTGAGTACATACCTTGATTTTCCATCGGTGGTCGAGGTTGCCATGGCTTTCTAGACCCCATGAGGTATAGTTGTTCCATGTCTTTCCCCATACCTTGAAATACTGCTTTTAGGCTTGGCAGGGAGGGCCATGAGCTTGTTGCATCATATAGCTCATAGATTGCACATTCCTCTATGGAGTTTAGTGGACATTCCCTCTCTGGATGCTTCTTTCTACACATCGGGCAGAATATTGCCATAGTCCTGTCCAATTCCAGTTGCTTCTATTTTACTTGTAGTGTATCCATCTGTGATGATAGGGTGCTGAGAATATCCATCCTCAAATTGTCTAGTGTAACACACCCACTACCATAATCAAGTTTTCATTGATTTCTGTAGAATCAGAGCCCTCAAAATATCTACGGAGGCCTAGCGTAAGATAGCTCTTTCTCTCTCTCTACTCCCATGTGATCACGGGTCATGATCATAGGTCAAATAATCATGGCACCTCTTTGTATTTCATGCCTCGGTGCTACAGGGATGTCGAATCATTCGACTCTTCCACCGTCGAACCCCGACAGGGTTAGTGACTGGCTAATAGGGACGAATCCCTACAGGGCTAGCAAATGGCCATTAGGAATGACCCTGTTGTGTGGTTGAGTGGAGTACAGGTGTCGAAAGGGGAAACACGACATGGTGGACAATGTGATAGGAGACGGGTCCCACTTCACACGCCACACCATTCCGGACCCCCCTGCCCCCCCATTAAAGGCAGAATGGCAAGGGGGGTCCTGAATTTGCTTGAATGTCGTTGATCAAGGCGACTAAATCCTAACCGTTCCAGAGTTGCATGTTCGATTCCGGACTCCCCCCCTCACCGCTAAAGGCAAAACAACAAGGAAGCTCCGGAATGAAGCCTCGGCCGTAGATCTGGGCAGGTGGACTTTGGTTTTCCATATCTACTTGCCACTTACCCTAAGGTGCATTCGTTCCCTAGATTAAAGTTGACATCTCTTCCTCACAATTGATGGTCGTTATAGACCCTGAGATCCTCCAAAAGAATCTCGTCCATTCATCGGGACTTAACCACATGCTAACATCTCGATATTTATAAGTCTGGATTTTGGGATTTGAAAGAACGAGGGAACATGCCCTTCAGTATCCCGAGTGTCAAAAAGTCAAAGTTCCAAACAAGCCTAACTCGGTGATTAGCCCCTTGGGTTATGCCTTGGTCAATATGAACTCTTCCCACATGACCACACTCTCTCTTCCGTCGGGATTTATCAAGGTGAGAGCCCAACCTCTTATCAACAGAACTCCCGAATCCTCAATCCCCAATTTCCCGAAATGGGTAATCTCTCGACACGTAACCTTCCGAAATCGGTCGGTCTATGACTACTTTGGGGTTTCCACCATGGAACATCCCAATCTCTCGTCACTAAAAATCCCAAGTTCCCAACTCTCAATTTCCCGAAATGGGAAATCTCACAACACGTGGCCTCCTTTATTCAGACGACCCGAATCTACTTCTGGGTTTCTACCATGGAATGCCCCGATCTTTCGTCACCAGAACTCCCAAGTTCCTGATTCCCGATTTCCCGAATTGGGAGATCTCACGACATGTGGCCTCCTTTAATCACACGGTCTAGATCTATTCTGAGATTTCGCCCCTATTCATTGGGGCTTTAACCCTTGGGTATCTCCTGACAGATCCAAAGGCTGTCAGGTTTTCCACCCAAGATCTGACGGCTCAGACAGGTTTCTAACTTGTGCATTCTCCCACAACTTCTTGGACAAGGAAAAATCAACTGTCCAGATGTTCTCATGGACCTTGGGGATCTATGAACCTGATCCCTTCACTACCCATGAAGACATAGAAAGACAAAGTGGTAAGGCATTTAACCCCCTACTTTCTCCTACCAATCTAACAGTCATGGGTGACCACAGATTTCCCGATGGGATCTCGTCCGTCGATCAACACCTATTCAAGGTTAATGCGTTTAACACTCCAGTTTCTTATTCCGATCTGATGACCATGAGTGACCAACGATCTCCCAATGGGATCTCGTCCATCGATGTGATACTTTTCAGGGATTTTCTTAAGGCCTTGCGCCTTCACATCCTTTTTCCACTTTCTTGATGGGCTTTTCGAGAAGGGTATCTCTATGGGGAGGTTTACCCAGGGTACTATCTGAGGCAGATAAGGGTATCTCTTCCCCAAGAACCAGGATTGAAGTCTGAATTAGATCATTATGCATATAAATGACGATTTATGAGAACATAAGCCATACGTAGTCTTTCCATATAAACATACAACTACCAGTATTGATCAAGACACCAAACAGACATTCTTATAATGAAATCATTCACAATTTCACAGCTTATGATCATAAATGTCAGCATACATATATTTCAAGATGCCTAAGGAAAAACATTTATCAAAAAGTAACACTAGGGGTTATGAAACTGCTGAGAGGGGTGCTCGTTTCCACCTAGCCGTAGGCTCAGTGACTCCCAGTGGATTTACCACTAGCCACCCCCGAGTTGAGACCACGATGCTATGAGACTGTGTCTCTGTTTTCCAGTGACCAGGAGTGAAGGTTACTCTCCTTCCTCTCTAATATCACCCACTCTACATATCGCCAAAGTTCTCTTTCTCCCCTCGCGTCTGCCCCCCAATCACTTCTCCCCCATGCCTTATCCTCTTGGGAGGTTGCGTGTGGCATGATTTCCCTCATGCTGGTCAGGCCTGACAGCTCTACGGATGGGAGGTTCACCTCCCCATCTCTCATTAATTCCTGAGGAGCCATCTACCTACCAGTCTGCGAGACATTTAATTCAGGGCCAGCGATCTGCTTTTGGTTCTTTGGGCCAGTGGAGTCCAAATACGGTATTGATTTTCGGTGCAATTTAATGCCACCTTTCCAGGTGCCTTCCACTGCCTTTCTACAGCCATCGTGGTCTCTTTTTCAGCATATCCCCTCTCAGTAGTCCTGCAATATAAATTCATAATATTATTCACATTCATCGACCTTTTCCACAAGGTCCATTCACATCACATATTCAAATTTCTGAGTTTTCCACAGTTCTTGGCCAGTCCAGTTATTTTTTACAAACTGGGGGAAATAGGGTGTTACAATTCCCTCCCCCTTAAAGGAACATCGTCCTCGATGTTCTATCTATTAACATGAATTGCATGTACAGAGGTAAACAAAATCAGATATGCCTGTCTCATGGCATCCTCCATTTCCCATGTAGCCTCATCTGGACCAAAATGTCTCCACTGCACCTTGACCTGTGCAATGGTTTGGTTCCGTAGCAGGGTTTCCTTTCTTTCCAATATGCATTGGGGTTCTGATAGAAATTCTCCCTCCGGTTCCACCTGGATCACAGACCAGTCAATTATATGATTAGCATCATGTACATATTTATTCAATAATGAAACATGGAAAACATTATGTGCTTTTACTGTGGGAGGAAGTGCTAGCCGATAGACTACAGGTCCCACTCTATCTAGAACCTCAAAGGGCCCACAATACCAAGGTGCCAACTTGGCACAAGCTCCCATTTTCAGGGAACTCCTTTTGGGCTTAATTCTGAGATATACATGGTCTCCCATTTTGAACTCTCTTGGAGTTCTTTTTTGGTTGGCATAAATTTTCTGTCGGTTCTGAGCGAACTTCAGATTTTGTTTTATCCGAGTCACTTGTTGTTCCATTTATTTCAACATATTAGGTCCAAAAGAAATCCTGTTTACAGGTTTACTCCAGCTGACTGGAGTATTACACAGCCTACCATAGAGGATCTTGAAGGGACTCATCTTTAAGGATGCTTGGTAGTCATTGTTGTAGGAAAATTCTACCAATGGCAGGTAATCTTCCCATTTTCTGGGTTGATCTTTTACATGCATCCTTAACATATCGTCTAATATTTGATTCACTCTTTCTGTATATCTGTCGGTTTGAGGGTGATAGGCGGTGCTAAACAACAATTTGGTTTCTAAACCAGCCATCAGTGATTTCCAAAAATTGGAAGTAAATTTTGTGTCTCTGTCAGACACTATCTCTTTCGGCATACCGTGCAGTCTGAATACCTCTTTCATGAATACCTGGGCGATATCTATCGCCTTGCAGGTTGATTTGATGGGGATGAAATGAGAAGACTTGCTCATTTTATCCACCAATACCATAGTGGCGTCATTATGTTTGGTTGAAGTTGGCAATCCAGTGATAAAATCCATGAAGATGGTTTCCCATTTCCATTCTGGGATGGGTAAAGGTTGCAATAGTCCTGCTGGGTGTCAATGTTATGCTTTAATCTGTTGGCACTCTATGCATCGGGCCAAATATTTGGCTATTTCTTTCTTTAATCCAGGCCAATAAAATCGTTTTTGGGTGGCAGTGATCATTTTCTGGTATCCTGGGTGACTGGTATATGGTCTTTTATGTAGTTCATCCATAATGAACCTCTTCAAGTTGTCACAATTTGGAATGTACAGTCTATCTCTGTAAGTGAGAAGACCTCCTTCGATCATCTGGTAGCCTTCATATTTTACTCCAGCGGGTTCTTGTTGTAGGTACAAGGTCACAGTATGCATGAAGGGATCTTTCTCTTGTGCATTTCTGACTCTATTCTTGACATCTATCTCACAGGTACTCACCGCTGTCAGGTGAATTGTTTTCATGTTTCTGCTAAGGGCATCAACCACCCTATTTTCTTTCCCTTTAATGTGTTTGATTTCAAAATCAAATTCGCTAAGGAGGGCCATCCATCTAGCTTGTCTGGCATTGAGATTTGGTTGGTCAAACAAATATCACAATCCATAGTGATCTGTCATAAGTACAAATTTTCTTCGCAAGAGGTAATGCCTCCACATTTTCAAGGCATGCACTATGACAGCCAGTTCTAGATCATGAGTCTCATAGTTTACTTCATGTTCATTCAATTTTTGGGATTCATAGCAGATCACACTTCCTTTCTGCATAAGGACACCTACAAGCCCTTCCTTACAGGCATCTGTGCACACAAGTCAGCTTTTGGGTCAGCGATTTTCAACATGGGTGCATGGGTCAGTAAATGTTTCAGGGTTTGGAATCTTTCTTCACATTTCTATGTCCACAAGAATTTTGTCTCCTTCTTCTGGAGGGTAGTGATTGGACAACCAATCTTGGAGATTCCTTTTATAAATCTCTTATAGTATTCTGCTAATCCCATAAAGGATCTGATGTATGAATCATCCTTTGGGGCAAGCCATTCCATGATAGACCTGATCTTGTCAGGATCTACTACTACCCCTTCCTTGGACAGAACATGTCCCAAG